>VXBB01009758.1:493836-557013 GCA_013399915.1 Illadopsis cleaveri
CCCGGGCCCCGCGGGCCCCTCCCGGGCGGGGGGGACCCGCCCCTGGAGCGGCACCGTCAGCGGGCTGGTGCCCGGCTGCGGTTGGCACCTTCCTGCTTTTAGCTCCTCCAGCTGTTTGCCTGCGGATCCGCTCCCAAACAGCGTCCTGGGACAGGCACAAAGTCCTGAGAAGTCCCCCCTTACCAGTGAGTCGTGTGCTCTCCCCCCCCCCGCCCCCCGAACATGACTCCTTGCGTGGGCGAGAAGGACAGGCGGCCNCGGGGAAGATCGCTGCCTCCCGGGCCCCCAGCACGGGCTTCAGCTGCGCGAACACCGGCTCCTCGGGCGGCTGCACGGGCCCCAGGCGGGCGCTCATGGTCAGCACCCTGGTGGCCATGGGGCTGGCAGCGGGCGCGGCGCGGAAGGGCTGCCCGCCCCGGCGCAGGGCGAGTGACCCGCGGGCGGCTCCGGGCGGGCGGTGGGTACTCGTGCGCTCACTTCCCAGGAGCACCAGCCCAGAGCGCATCCACTCCCTTATCGTCAGTGCCTCCGCCCGTACCTGGCCGCGGGTATCTACCCGGTGACACACGCCCGCCTCTATTTCACCCTACTCCGCCCCCAGTCCCCCCTATACCCCACCCAGCCCGGAGAGGGGGCTGGCCCTGCCGCCCGCCCTGCCTACGGAGAGTGCGGGCAGCTCCTCCCCGCCGCCCGGTCCGGTCCGGCCCGGCCCGGCCCTGTCCAGCCCTGTGCAGACCTGCCCCGCCCCGCAGCGGCGGTACCGTGGAGCGCGGTGGGGATGGCGGAGCGGTGCCGGTGCCGGTGCCGGTGCCGGTGCCGGCTCCGGCAGGGCGGTACCGCCCGGCCAGCGGCCGGGGAGCGGTGCCCGGCGCAGAGTCCCCGGAAAGGAGCGGCCGGCGCGGCGCTCGCCCCGGCGTGAAAGCGGGTTTGCAGCAAGTGCGGCGCTCTGCCGAGACTTCTCTCGTGCTTTTACCATTATTTACAGTCTTATAAAGAAGCACTGCTAATGTGGGCGCTTTAAAACAACTGTCTTGTCCTACCTTTCATCTTCAAAAGGGTTTTAAAGGCAGTCGTTCAGATTTATTATTTTTTGTCCTGAAGGCAATTCGAAACCTGCTGCTCACAATTATCAGCCCGGCAGTACACATCCACCCGCCCCCCGCTCATACACTGTGAAAATGAAGTTTTTCAGCATTTTACAGAAATAGCGCAGAGGACAAGGAAGACGGGTAGAGGAAAAGAGGTAGTAGAATCTTCTCTTCCCCCCTTCCCTCTCCCCCCTTCCCACCGAAATGAGGCAAGTTTCTATTTACTTGTTTTGAGGTGTGGTTTCGACGCAAAGTATATTTCCCCGTAGACACAGGGCGGTGAGCTAAGCTACCGCATGTTTCGCTGAAGCAGAAAAAGAAGGGACGCCGTCCTTTCGTGCAATACCGACCGGCTCACGTCGTATGGGAAAAGTACAGCATGTAGTGAAGCTTTGGAAAAAAGCACAAACTTTCCACCTTTCTCCCAGTCCTGTCAGCTCTGCGCCTTCGGTTTGCAGGGAGAGTCTGCGAAGCCACAGAATTGTTGGTAACCTCCCTCTTCCCGTATTTATCCCCTATCATTTACAGACAAAGTTCTTTTTCAAAACGTAAAAAAAGCTTTTTTTTTTTTTTTCCTGGTCAACCTGGCACTCCTCCCCTTTGCCGCCCAGTCCAAAGCGAGTAGGATGTCTCAGAGCCTGCATGCAGAAAGCTAATTACAGAACCAGGGAAGAGCTCAGCATAACATTTCTTTACACGAACTGTCTGTTTAGCAATATGTAGCCTCTTGATGCTTGTTATTACTAACGTAGATCCGGCTACTCCCGTCAGCGCAGCATTTAAAGCCGTGCGGGCTCATTTCCATCCGACACTAACACGTATTCCCGTTTAGGCAATATGCAACTTCAGTGTCCTTTACTGAAGACTCATGGGTGGCGTTTCTTTCCCCACTCAAGCCTAGGAACAGGTGTCTTAATCATCAGATTTTTAAATCGCGTCTTGTTTTTGTGTGAATGCCCTTCATGTAACCCTAGTTTTGGGTTAAACTTCAAACTACACTTTTTGAATACCTGACATGTCCCCTGTGTCAATCCTGTTAGGCTTCAAATTATGTTTTTGACTATCTGAAATTTAATATAATGTGCTCTCTAACAGCTTTAAAAGTGCAAAACTAGCAATACTAAACTTCTGCTGTCTGGAAACTAATTCTTATAGATCAGGCACAACATAGGACTAGGCAGCATCCGATGTTGTGTGTGTACTGGTAACTTTCAGACATTTATATGAATCCTGTGGCTGTAGTATCTGAAGTGTTTCTGAGACTTGCATACCTTTTTTGCATGTTTTCTCTCCATCTGATTAAATGAATGATAAACAGATAATTTCAAGAGGTTTGTTTGTTTGTTTGGGTTGTTTTTGTATCTTTTGCTTTGTTTTATATATATGCATTTATAAGGGCATGCCCTGGCAAAAGCTTTGGCAGGTTAATTAGAATGGTATCATGGAAAAGCTCTGTGTATACTTTAAACATTTTCAGAAGCATCTCTGAATGTGTTTTTAATTTTTTTAGAAAGGATGTAATTAGATCTGAACTGCAGATAAGTAAGTCCAATCTCATCACCATGTTTTTATGATACTGATGGTCTAGGTTCTACAGTCTTTTGTCACACAACAATCAGTGGAAGATGACTAAAGACTATATCATTTTTAAAGAGCAATTTTTTATTTTGACTTTTCTACTACCATCAACAATTAAACAGGTGAGTCAGACTCTTGTTCCTGCTCATGTTCACTGCTTATCTGACCTACATATTGCTGCACTATTTAGTTTACAGATAGTCTAAATGCACTTTTAGATCCAAACAGAAAATTTATTTGATAGGCCATTTAAAGATTTCCCATTGTTATTAGATTTTACACTTCTTGGAACAAAAAAAAATTATTTAGAAATTTAATGTCAATAATAAGTGGCCAGCTAATGTTATCTCCTAAATTAAATTGAAATGAGAGTTTGTTCAGAATTAATCATCATGAAAAAAATGAGTTTATAGCTAAAATAACTTTGCAATGTTTCTACTTCTTCACTGATTTTTCAGACTGAGGTAGAAGTGAGTTTATGCCTTAAGAGATGAATTTGCAGCAGAAAACCAAGTAAGCTGTTTACAACCCAGCACAGCCCTGTTTGTGTAAGTAAGACTTTAGGCAGACACATTTAGTAGTTTTGGTAAGTGATCATTCCTCTGCAGCACAAGACCTTGGGCATCGTCTAAAAATGACACTTCAAGGTCCTTAATTATTGTCCTGCAGAACAAAAAAAGGAGAAATAAAGCATTAAGCATTAATTGATAAACACATAGAGCTAGGTATGTGAACGACACTTCTTGGTGTCCACGGTCAGTGCAAGAGAAGTGCAACTCTCTGCACTCAAAAGAGCATTACCAGGTTCAGGGGAAAAGGGTTAAACTTTCTGAAACTGTGTTAATGCTGCAGGTTCTGAGTGGGCAAAGATCCAGGCTTTCTAAATGAATGTAGACTCAATTACTTTGAACTCTCTTGTTCTGTACATTCCTATTCGCTTAGTAGTGCTATGCCCATTAGGGGAGACAGGAGAAAACAAGAACAAATGTCGAGTCCCAGGCGGTTGAGAGCTTGGCCGTGGAGGAGCAGAGCACTGCCTTGTGGGAGTGGGGTTGGGAGCAAAGGAGTTCAGCAGGGGGGCCAGAATTACAGGGACCTGCACATGTTGTTTGGAGGCATAGGGAAGGACTGGAAAGGCATGGACAAGTTGTTTCATAATGATGAGGTGAGGGAAAACCAAGGACTTCAGCTGAACTAAGCCAGGCTTGAAAGCCACAGGAAGATGTCTGATTATAATTTCAGGAGGTTTTAGCACATAGAGAGGCCTGTTCTGATTCAGCAAGTACCCACCTCATTTTTTCACGTAAATTTACTGGAGAAGTGGGCATGAACTTTCTTCTTGAAGAATACTAGCTGTCTGTACTTTTGGCCACTCATTAGACTCCATCTGCCCAAGGGAAGACATGGTTTCTCTTTTTACCTCTAACTTTCAAATGAGAGCCAGCACAATCCTTTTACTTTAAGAAAGCTGTCATTTTTTTCATGCTGACTTTCCTCTGAAGACAGGATTGCACCAGCCACGAGGTACCATCTTAACCCATGACAGGCTTTGTGAATGCCGCTCGCACTGTATAATCCAGCACCACCACACCGAGGAATGTAGCAGGGTGACTTTCTGTTAAAACGAATGTGGGAAATCATGAAATGCGTCTATTCCTGTGTACCTTTATCTCTTCTGTTTCGGGATAAGCTGACAGAGGTGTTCCCTTTGCTTATGAAAGGCAACCCTGGTTCCCATTTTTCATTTCACTTTACCAGAAATACTGTGATAGAACATATGGAGAGAAGGATATTCCTGCTGAAATAACAAAGGGCACTCCTTAATTATTTCAGCCTGGCATTTGAGTAAAAACACATTTCATCTTGACTTCTTTCCCCTCTTGACATTTCAGTAGTCATCCCATTCCACTTCTGCTCTAGTGTGCAAAGCCTTACAATGAGGAAAATACCTCTATCTCCCCTCGGACAAGACTTTGTTTGAAGGATGTACAGAAAGTGAGATTTCATTTTGCCAACCTCCCTGTATGCTCTAGAGGACAGTTGAGTCAAACCTTCCCATTTCCACTGGAGTTCCTCAGGTTTTCTTTGCTGCTCTGCTGAGAGTGAAGTGTGTACCTTCCTGAACTAGCTTGGTATTTTTGTTAATGGAATTGAATTGGCGCATCATATCAGGTAGAAACCTTCTCAACAGAGTGACTCCAGAACAGGATTTGACAGTTTTTTAGGATATAAAGACTATAACAAATCTGCAAAAAGAAATTATTTCTTTATTCTACAGGCTCAGGGAGAGTCACCACTGCAAAACTTGGTACAGACTTTATAAAATGAGAGGTGTATGCAAGGTTTTATTTTGCACACTTAAAAATTAAGCAAACTTAAAGTTACGTTTGAAGTTTGCTGAGATTACTAAAAGCACGCAGATGCAGTTGTACGTGTGGTTTGTTTTTATCCTTTAGCTAAACGTATTTTTTTTCCATTGTAAGATGAGTAAGTTAAAATAGCAGTGAAGGTTTGTGACAACTAAATAAAGGTATGTAAACTTACCCACAAACAACCTTTGAAAAAACTTTTTGCAGCAACAGGTAAAGAACCTACCATGTCTGCATTTTCTGTGTTTTGACCTGAGTCAGTCTGCACTGTACAAAGCCTAATTACAGATTAATTATATAAATCTGTCTATGCAGAGGTCTGTTCAAGTATTTTCCCTCAAGTTTAACTTGAGCATGTGTGTATACACTTGCATGCATCAGTCTGATTTGCTATTTATCAAGGCCAGTGCTGACTTGGTGGAACAGATGTTTCAAGATGGAAACTTCAACTGCTCATTACTTGAATTCTTGGATTAAGAATCATCAACCTGTCTGGAGGGAACAAGACATCTCACTCAGTAGCTAAACCCAATCTTTAGCCAGATTTTAAGAAGTCTTAACTTCAGGTAAACAGCCTCATATTTCTTAGGTTTCGGTACAGTTCAAATATTTTCAGCCCATCTGACATGAAAAAATACAGAAAAATAATTTATTGTTACCAGGTTTGGCTTTTTTTTGACCTTTGTATGTTCAGTGTATGTCTGAACTGGAGGCAGTTTATTACAACAGGTCTTTTTGAGAACAACAGGTCACTGACTCAGTTTTAGGAGATGAGTCTTTCCTGTATTTTCATCTGTTGTCATAAAGCTGCTCAGCACTGACTTGTTGTACAGAAGGGCCAGAAATGACAACGACATTCAGCATGTCATTTAATTATTCATGTACTATTAGAGCAGATGGAAATCTCTACATGCGGGGTAATTAGACCAGATTAATTAACATGCTAAAGTGCTTTAAAAATAACATTCACAGTTTTTGGAAAGGTGGTTTGCCCATTACTTGGAAGTTTAGTGGGAGCCATCACCATTCTTTACTTCCACCTCCCCTGTCCAACGTGGAGGCTGCCTGCTTTAAAAGAGCAAACGGTATTGGCAATGCTTGTTAGCAATAGGTGGTCTTATGTGGTGTTTCAACTGCTTGAATATGAGACAAACCCACATTTTTTACTACTAAAGAAAGCACTTTTTGGCTCCAGAATGTTTATGCTGAGGATCCGTTAACAAACGTTAACTGTAAAGCTGCCGTAATTGTGTATTTTGGCTGAAATCTCCTGATTAGAGAAAAAATGTAGTAGAGAGTGGTTTGGGTCTTGTGAAATACTGGTCTGCCAGGTGGGAGATGGAGCCTATACAGGCTTGGACGTGGCAGAGGGGATGGTCTGGCTGGACAAGCTAGGAGGGCATTAAAGCAATGAGCTGCTAGGTTAACAATCCCTAGGAGCATAATGAGGTCGGGCAATGAATGCTCATTTGGAACTAAATCGTGATATTGAGAGAAAAAATAATTAAGGGATGTGGTCAGAAAAGATTCCTTCACTTCTTATACTGTGTTCTTTCAAGTAGGAGAGGAAAGGATTAACTCCTTAATCAACTGCCTATGAGGTGCTCTGGAAGGAAGATTCTGGGGCCCTTAGAGGCCAATATCTGCAGGGTACAGTGTGCTGCTTGCTGTGATCCTGGAGAAGTGCAGAGGCCCTGGGAGACAGCTTTGGCTATCCAGAGGAGCTAGTGAGCCTGTGTGGTTATGTTCCCTGTGGGACCTGAACTGCCCCATTCAGAGAAGTGTAGAAACCTAAATTTCAGTGTGCAATGGGGCTCTACTCTTAGGGGTGAGTCAGGAGAGTTCATGCTGTTAGTAAAAATGTCTGCCTAAGTCCTAAAACTAAGCCATATCTGTATTCAGTCTTGTATCTAGGGTAAGCAAGTTTTGCATTAGACAAAGCTGAAATAAACTGTAGGCTGAGTGGGGTGAGTGCAGTCCTGAAAGTCTACAATCCCATGGAAGTCAAAACGCCTTTTCCCCAAACTAACAACCCCTTGCCTTCTGCCTCTTTAGAGGGCGTTTTTAAAAGCAGTTATAATTATAGACACTCAACAGCTGGCAAAAGAACTAGTAACAGTAAATATAACTTTGATGGCAGTTATTATGGAAAAATAACATGGAGAAAGAAAGATGCCTAAGAAGTCAATGACCCGCATTGAAAAAAAACATTTAAAAAAGGTCCATGAAATGTATTAAGAACTCTTAACAATTGTCTGTTTTTAGATAAATGATGTAGAATTGTTAATAAGCAAAGAGAAAAAACCATGCTAGATATTTCTGTGCTGCATTTGGGGAAAGAGAAGGAAATATGTTTGTATCATATAGTGACAAAATACTTTACATTTCAACACTAATTCAAAAGCATATTAAACCAGCTACGATTTTTGGTGTTAGATGAGCATGTCTGGAAAACTTCACACCAGGAATTTTAAAAGAGATGATCAGTGAGCTTTCAGGATTGATATTGAGTAATTGTTTGATAAGACATGTTCCAGAATTCTGTTAAGAAAGCTAGGGCTAGAACCAGTATTTAGAAAACGTGAATTAAATGATGTAGCTAATTATGAACTTGCACTGTGACATTAATTTTAGCAGCTTAATGTGAAGAGTCGGTATGTGAATCTATTAAAATAGATAGTATTATTTATGTCACTCAGTATACGCTAATGAAAAACAAGATTTTGTTGAATTACCTTTGGATAAGGTTGGTCACAAAATATAACAATTTATTAAAAACACATTTTTGCAGAGTATATCACTGGATTCAGCTCAACATTTTTGACTGAAATTCCTAACTGACAAATCTCAACTTTTTTTCAAACGGAATATTGCCAGGTTGGTGTATAAGGTCACATGCAGTAGAACTGATTGGTTTTTAACAACAAGCTGTTTGCTTTTCTATAAGAAAACATACTAGTTGATCAATTTTATTGAGATTAAGTGTGGAAGGAAAATAAATAATGAAGGTGGGAAATCTGTCTACTGAAACAACAAATTCCTTGGTATGTGGGATGCTTCTAAACTATACATCTTTCAGTAGAGATACAAATGAAGACATGAAAAGGTTCAAGCCTTAATTATGGCTAGTTAGCTAGATTCTTCAGATGGCCAAGAAAGATGCGAATCTTAGGTGTCTAAACATCTAAGGTGAACCTTGTAGAGCTGTTACGCTGTAACTCCCAGGTTTCTGTCACTGAAGTGCTCAATCTTTTTCGGCATCACAGCTCAAGTTGGCCTGCAATCAGTCCTTCACACTTTAGCTGCTGAGCCTGCATGCACTTGCAGTGTCTATTGGAATATTCATTGTGTAGCCAGAGGACAGAGCTGTGCCTCAAGATGGAGGCAGACACTACTTCCTTTGGAACACTTGAATTGTGGATGGACTGTGCAGGAAACTGAAGTGCTCATTTTTAGAATGCAGTTTTCAGTCTTTCCTACTTACAACCCCCTCCTTATGCCTCCTTTTATTTATTGTTAATAATTTAAGAAAAAGCCCCAAATGGTATAATTATTTTAAAATTGGCACCAGCAAACTTGTTTTTCTTGGTTACATTTTGAGGAGTCGTAGTAGTTCAAGAGCACAAACCCACAGACTGACAGCTGTTCAGAAGGACTTTTACAGCACACACTTAAAACTTATATGCAGTGTGGATGCCTACGTAGAGCAGAAACTGAAAATGGATTCTTTGAGCTATTGTATAAAGATCTACTGAGGCTGGAGGTTGAGTGATTGGAGTTAAATCTAGACAATTTCAATCTTGATCGGACTCCCATGGTGAGGTTGCTTCACTGTCATTGTTTATGGTCTGATGGATCTTTCTTGTTAGCATTTGTGAATCATTCAGATGCAGCTTACAGAGCACTGATGGCATGTGCAGCATGGCTCAGGAATTCCCAATTAAAGTAACTGGGTAATGCAGTTTTGTTGCTCCATTTCCATGATCTGTGCAGAGAAGCCACCCTAGCTCAAAGGAGCAGAAAGAATTAGGTAGAATCTCCTGTCTATCTAAACAGTATGCCCTTGGGGAGAAAAACCCCCAAGAATTGGAAGGAACCAGCCTTTCTGCAATCAGAAACAGCTGCTGCAGGAGCAAAAGTAGTCAGTAAGAGGATATTAATATTACCACAGGATTCTCACTTGCTTAATAATAAGGGTAATAACTCAGGTGACCATGACCATTTTTCAAAATACCCTGGTAACTCAACTGAGGTGTTTTGAATAGAAGTTTAGGAACAAGCAAGTAATTTCAAAAAACTGTCAATAACAAGTTCTGATTTTCTATGCATCTGCCTCAAGACTAAGTGAGGTTTGACCTCACTTAATGTGTGAAGACACATTAAACATCCTTCCATAAGTGAGCTGGCTAAGTGGATGTCACTTGTCAGGAGGGATAACAGCAAAGTAGAGATTATAGAAACATACCTCAGGTTGCAGTAGAAGGGTGAGTCAGGAGTTGGAAAGGTGCTTCCCAAGAAAACTTATGAAGGTGGGCTTCATTTTTCATCCCAATCACTCCATAGAAGATGATTTACAGTACACACTTAACATTTTGTGATGAAAATGTTTAAAATTATGATCATCAGAACTCCAGAAATCAGAGAATGTATCTGAACTCACTACTGAAACTAAAAACTCATCAGAATATCTGTTGTGTTTAGTGGCCATCACAAGGTGACCAATAAGAAAGATGAATGAACCAAAGGCTGCCAACCTCAGAGACTCCAGTCCTCCCCTGTGAGGAAACTGATCAGCCTTGATAAAATGTGGCTGCACACGAGTCCTATCTCCTGTTCACTTGGGGGCTTACAGAATTGGTGACAACATTCATCTTGCTGGATGAGGAAATGTCTGCATTTCTAACTGTGTAGTGTAATAAAAAGGCACAGCTGCGTCCCCCTTCGAGGTTTCTTTTTGCCTCATTAGAAACTCATTCCATAAGGAAGCAACTGCCTCCACAGTTTGTTCAGTTGCATTTACTCTAGGTAAGGCCTAGCCAGGAAGTGACAGATTTGCCAACACTACAGCAATCTAGAAATAAGATGATAGGTGAAAAATGACAGTGGCTATCAGTGATGGCTCAAATGTCTGTTCACAATAGGGACTTAGAAGAGACATACATCTATCAGATTGCTGGCACACAGAGATATCTCTCTTCTCAAATAAGTCACATAAGATGTCCATTAAAAAAGTCAAATGAAATATTACAGAAGAGGAAATATCTAATAACATAGGACAGCATTACATATCTTACCCTAGTTTTGCTAATTATACTATTCACAGGAGCTGCAGATGCATTCAAAGTCCATTAGAATGTTTTTAATTTCTCAGATATATGTTAAGTAATAGATTATGGTAAATAATATTCAACATAGTTAAACAGTTAGTTAATCCAATGTTACTTCCCTCCTCATTATTTTTTGCCTATTTGAAAATATTTAGAACCTGATTAACAGAAATAAATAATTTTTCTCGAAGAAAAACATGGAGCACTTTGTTAACATATTGGTACTCGTAGCTTCAGCTTCAAATGTCAGATTATTTTCTACAAAACGTGCTGGAAAAGCATGCAACAAAATATTCAGTATAATATTCAACACAGCTTTATTCTGCACCTAGTTTGTGGATATGAATTTATTTAGGTAATAAAGGATCCTGTTTTTCAAAATGAGACATTTAATTTACAATCATATGTTACAACCAGCTTAGCTAGTTTCCACTAATATTTTTTCAAAGGTTTTTTTTCATAATTTGTTTTTGAAACATGCTTTTTGAATTATTAAAAAAGAAAATAAATAAAAAATAAATGCTTTCAGAGCAAGAGACCAATTTAAAAACCTTTCTCCATTTTAATGATGCTTTGTCAATTTTTTTTTCTCAACTAGAACAGCTCTAGATTAAAAAAAAAAAAATGTTTTCGGATGTTCACATTTGACCTGTAAGTAGTATTCTTGCTGGGTGACTTAATGGAAGTTTGGTGCATGCCTATTGTGTTGTGGTATGGAAAACTGCTGTTCATGAATGTACAGCTCATTTCCAATGCGTTTACCTGACCGGTTCACAACATGCTTAGTTAAGCTACAGAGCCCGCTTACGCACGAACTCGGAGGTAATGTGGCAAGTGGGATGAGGCAAGACTTTAACAATATGTCTTAATCCCTGTGCTGCCTGAAAGATATAAATAAGATAAAGGAGAGGAAAAGTTGATTCAATCTTTTAACAAAACAAGGCTTCTCTCTCTCTAGATTGCATATTGATAACTTTGTAGAGTAACAAAATACAAAGGTTCTCTTAATGATTAGAAAACCTTGTTTCTGTGCACTTCAAGAGTAGGGCCCAATGATTCATAAATCTGGCACATGGTATTGGGTACAAATCACCATAAGATACAACATAACTACATGTAATGTGGAAAAGAATCTGCATTTTAATGCACAGGAGAAACAAACTAGTATTAAAACAAGCATTTAGTCAGGACCAGGATAAACATCTTGTTCTATGTATTTTAAAGTGTTTTGCCATGCAGTATTACAGTTTTTCAAATTTTAAGTTCAGATATGCATTCAGATATGACTTTACTGACAAATGGAAGAAGTAAAAAGTAGAAGGGACAAAAAAATTACCTCTTTTCCTTTTGCTTCATGTTCATGGTTTCCTTTTGCTTAATGTGCCAGACCATGTGAACCGAGCAGGTTGCAAATGCACAAACTGTCTTTCATCAATACCATCTGCATCCATCACAGCTGTTTTAAATCTTACGTTAAAACAACTATTTGAAGATAGTGAAATTCACCTATGAGATAATTAATCACATTAGGTTAGGCCAGCTTGGTCCACTGTGTTCTATCAACAGAAGCATTTTGCAATGATCCATTGCATCACTTCCAATCCAGGTGACATTATTTATAGTAAAAAGCAGTGGCAATACACTTTCCTGGTATCTAATTTAAGAATATCAAAACCAGCTCCATGTTCTTTATCCCAAGGACATTGTGGTACTATTAAACTAGTCTCATGTCAGTGTTTTCTCAAAAATATCACACTGAGACACAAGGTGATGCAATGTCCACTTCCCTCTTCTCTGAATGCAGGAGCAAAAACAGTGCTTGCAGAAAGCTAAGTAATAACCAAACAGCCAAAGAAGTTGTATGTTCACGCTGAATTCTGCAACTTAAGGAATTCCCCTCTACAATTAGTTGAACATTAAAGCATTGAATTTTTTAAATATCCACCCTCCATCAGAGATTATGGCCCTAATTTGTTTTATTGGATTAAATGCAATTAACTGGCAACATACAGCTGAAAGTTCTACCATTGGCAAAATCAAGTGTTCAAGTAGTCATAGTATTCATACTCTCTAATATTTGCCAAAGTTTTCTTACTATTTCATAGAGTCAGGTGCTTACATCAGAAAATGAAGAAGGAAGAGGTATATATTAAGTTCAGTATTGTAACTCTGAGGAGCTTTATGCAGTCTGTAGAAGGTGCCTCAAGCCAATAGACGGGAAACTCAGAATGTTGTCTTGGCAGTTTCTTTCCAAAGCTGAAGGTTGCTCTTTTCTTCAGAAATGCCCCTATTATCATCTTACCCCATCTGTGAATACTCAGCAGGGATGAACACATTAAATCCTATCCATCACCTGAGGAAAGTGGTACATACTCCGTTTCCTATGGAAGCAATATAACACCTATAAAGCTGTTAAGCCAATAGCCTTGCCAGGTTTGTTCAGATGGAGTTCCAGTTTTTGCTCCAATAAATCCGTGTTCAGCATCACACTTGTTCCTATTCCAAACCCAACAACTGGTATTTCATAAGATTGAAGCAATGTTAGAGCTGTCGTTTCTCTGTGCAGAGTAGGACTTTGCAATGTCACGACTAGGACAAGACAAGGTGATTCCTGAGAATGCCAGCACATCTCTGCTTTTGGTACCTCCAAGGCTGAGGGGCATCCAAGCAGGAGAACCTTATAGTTACATCTTTATGTTTTCAGAAATTACATAGAACTGATAAGAACACAGAAAACCTCTTACATGAAAGAATAACCAAACAAAGCTGAGAAGGTGGATCAGGTAACCCTGTTTCCAGAAACATCCAGTGAATCTGGAAGTTTGCTTATCCAAGATACTGTATATTTTTATGAAAATCAGGACTGTCATTTAAATCAGTAAATTTGGTGCTGTCCACTGTTGGTCCATGGAGAGTTTGCACCTTGCTGTCATGAATCTGACAATTCTTTGAGCCAGTACAGTAGATCAGACAAGTCCATGAAGATGATGTAATAAAGCAGAGTAATATATTTTAGAATAAAATTAATTTCAATATACTTTATTGGCATCTAACTCATTACCAGAAGCACCTTAAAACATGGATGTTCACAGAAAAATATTTTGCTTTGTATTAAAAATAATCAAACCCAAATAATTTAACTTCTAATGTTAAAAATGCATGTGTATTTATATTTAATATTTCAGTTTACAGCTATAAAATAGTAATAGTGTATTATGAAAATTTCTTGATATTGCAGCTGGAAACATAAGAACTTTACATAGTTTGTTTCATTGTAATTTCATATAGTTTAATGGATTGAAAATACTCTGTACTTGTTTTTAAATCACTCAGCTATCTCAGAATTACTATCATGGTATAAATCTATTTGACAAAGGTTTCAGCCTGCCCAGATGTGAAACGGTGCGTCAGAATGAAAAACCGCTATATTTCATAGGATTGGGTATTTGGCTTTCTTGGACAAGAGATCTAATCAGCTCACTCAGGTTTCCCTAAGGGAGGTTTCAGACAGTCTCCATTGTGTAGGAGGGCACCCTGGCTTCACACTGAGATTAGCCTGCAGAGATTTTATGGGGTTGAGAAAGAAAGGTAAGCTCCCTCCTGCTGCTGGTAAACACTGTTATTGTTCTCCATTCCCTGCTGAAAGGCACAAATGCAATTCTGCAATGTTAATTACTGCAATAATGAAAGAAATGACACAAAATGACATGGAATGTGCTAATTCAGTAAGACTCAAGTCATTGACATATTAGTCCCTTTATTGCTTGTTGTTACTTTCAGGCACGTACTCTTTCACTCATAAATACAGAGTGGATTCTGGGAACTTAATATTTAAATAATAAATTAGTAAAACAAACATAAATGTGAAAGAAGTAGTGCCCAATGATCTTTCAGAAACTCTCTGGTCAGCACCTGAACACAGAATATGTCTGATGAAGTATATGGAGAAAGGACTTAGCCATCCTTGCAGGACTTGTAAGCTGCTTCCCTTTCAATGTCCAAAAATGAAGACTTGCTAAATGTTATTTATATGCTAACCAGGAAGGAAAAGGTGGCAAGTGAATAGGCTGCACCGAAATACTGTATTTTTCCCCTGCTTAGACTTCCCACGGTACCATGAAGGAGATGAGTGATATTAATGTTTTTGTGAACATCTGACATGTAGCTGTGGATGACAATGTGTGAATCTGTGTTTACACTGCTTGGAAACCACAGTCCTGTGAAACAGAGTGACAGGTCTCCTGTATCTGCGGCCCTGTACGGGCAATGGGGAGCGCGAGAAAGCTTGGGCACAGAATCAACCCTCTCTCAAGGTCTCAGAGAACTCTGCATATTTTCAACTCTTTTTCTGAAAAGGACGACTGCACTTAGGTAACAAACCTGTTTAAAACCCACATATACACTGCATATGTAAATTCCCTTGTAGAAGTCAAGCATTACCTAACAATAATGCACAAAGAAACAAATTCTTCTTAAGAACTGAATAAGAAAGCAAGTATTGCATGCCACAATATGTATCTCTAAAATCACGAAAAACAGGACCACTGGGAATTGCTAACAGTTTCAGCTGCAACACTGAATAATCTAAGTAATCCTTTTTCTATTGAACCAAAAGGAAAAATGAAAAGACTTTCATTGAAATACAGTCATAAATTCCATCCATAAGACTTTTCCTGCAATTAAGTTACATTTACTGATCCACTACTCCCTTAAAAGGAGCATTAACACAAAGACTTCAATTATTCATGGTCAAACAAAGTTGATTCTATTGCTACAGTCAAAGCGGCATTCTCTTTTACTGTGGTTATTTCTGTAGTATCTTCAAAAAGGGCACATAGTCTGTGAAAACATGTAAGTTTTTGAGTAAAAGCTATTTCCATGATCAATCCTAGCTTCTTACATTTAATACTTCTGCCATTTGCTTCTTTCATGAGGATGAAATTTGCTGGGAGTTTTTGTCCCCTTCATCCTTTAAAGGGTAAGCTGATTGAAATACACCATTTTTTTAAACCTAGTTCAAATGTCCTGAGAAAAAGAAGCCTTTCTCTCTCTGAAAGAAAAACCAATAAACAAAAACCACAGGTATTTATTGTTATGGAAAACTTATCAGTGAGGAAAGAAACACAGGGAACTCCACAAAATGAACTCTGTGGAAGAAAGTTTGTGGTTCTTGTGCTGTCAGCAGAGGGCTTAAAAGAGCTGCAGAGGGCCTAACATCTATGGAGAGCCATACCTACTTCTCCTACTGCTATAAAAACTTCTGCAGTACTCGCCACTCACTCTTCCACAATTCCCAAGTGTTGTCCACTTCCGCTCACGATGCTGTCCCCTGAGAATTGGCACCCTCTGCTGCTGCCGATTGCTGCCCAGCTTCAGTCTGAAATACCCGAAGTGTAACTGCCTTAATTAGGCTGTGGAAGTATGTGTTTTAAAGGTCAAGAGTTCCCAATCAACCCTAGGAATTTAAGAAGGGGATAATATTGCCCAAAGACACTAAGCAAAACTTGATCTTCTAGAGATACTTGTTACATTTTCAAAGGTCGAGAATGAATACAGATTCTCAATATTCTTTGGTATAAGAAAATACCAGGGATACATTTCTTTGACTCAGTAAGAAGTCTGGCATATGATCTATTAAATGTAATGTTAACAGGGAGAGAAATGGTTTCCTCAGACCTCCCTAATAAGCACAACCCTGAAAGATGACAGGATGTTACAGACTCAAACTGTTGTGTGTAAATCTGTTTTCATGTAAATGTGCTACAAACTGACAATTGATTGAGACACATACACATAATAACATAAATACTTCTTCAAAAGGTCGTAATTTGTTTCTACAATGTCATGCTCTCTGAGTCACATCTTTCAAAGACACAGAAGTTCATGAATGCCTACCAGGAGTAAAGAATTCTGCCTGACCATCTTGCAAATGTCAGACGTTTAATAGATTTAAGTGTTCCTTTTTTTTTGCTGGAATTAGGTATCATTAAAAAGTGTAACTGAAGCAGAAAATAATGACTAATGTGTAAGAGGTAGGAAATTGTATCCCAGCCACACTGACAAATTCTCAATTAATATCTGAATTCATAGATGTTCCTCTTTTAAAAGTTTCATTGCTGATTTGTACAGAAAGCCTTGAAGGAAATGAAGAACTACAAATCCAAAAGGCATTATTGTTTCTTTGTACAGGAAATATTTAGAAACTACAGTGCCAGTGAATTATGACCACAAGATTCAGCAGTAAGCCTTAAAAGTTTAGGTCCTTATTAAAAAAAGCAATTATGTTTTCAATTTTTTCCCTCAAACAAGAGATTAACTTCATGCACTACAGCTTATTGGTTTCAAACAAGGGACAGAAAAGTGGGAAAGCAATTAGAGTGTTAAAACCCCCCTAAAATCCTAACCTGTTCTAAAGCATTGTCTTTCTTTCTTTTCTGTTCAACCCATGTATTTACGAAACTTATCACTTAAGTAACACCTACTTAATGTACCAAGAAATGTAATAGTGGATAGAGATTTTTTTTGGCTTTGCTCCCTTTAGTTTGAAAAAGAGGAACTGAAGATGATTATGTGGGTTGGGCACTTCAGTCACAAGTTGCTTACATGCATGACTACCCTTCAAAATTTCTCTTTACTTCATTATTTTTGACTCACACATCATTGACACAAGGCCTGTGACAATAGGAGACTGCAAAGACCATGAAGAAAAATTTCGGAATAATTCATTTGACAACTATGTTTGTGGGAAACAACATCAGTAAAAGTGCTGTACAGGTACTGCAACTGAGCCTTTTCATAACGTGAAGAGCAAAAAGCTTCATTAATTTTTGCTGCAGGGCATCTCATGTTTGAATAGTTATATTTAAGTGACATTCTGGCTTTCTCATGAGAAGCTTAGAAGGTCTCCTCCTAGATAATTAATTATAGCCCTGCAGTCTACTGAAGACTCAGGAAAAATACAGTCTTCAACTAAAAAAACCCCAACATATTGAAGGTCCTTACACAAGGACCACATGTATTACAAGAATTTACCAAGAGCATTGTGTGTTATCAGTATATTCTAATAAATTACTTTTATTTTTGCACATTTAAAGATAGACCTTGATAATAATTACAAAAAAACCCCTAAAACCCACAACCCTTTGACAGATTAAGTACCTTTGTCATCTGAAGAACTGTTTAAATATCACTAAAATTTCACCACAAAATCAGCCTAATTTTCTGTCAGCCTTCTTAGAAAATCAGGCTGCCTGGAGGACACAGAAATTTACAATGCACAGTCATTCTCTAAGACTAAAAATGTTCCTGTGTATTGCATTTTCATGGAAGAATTAAACAGAATTTTGCCTTTTGAATGGTACAAAGTAAATTAATGTCACTATCTGGTATCAGATTATTTAGGAATAACACCACAGAGTAATTTAACTGGAATTCTGAAAATCAGTCATCTAGTCCATCTCAAAGTCAGGTCCAATTACAGCAGTTTGCTCAGCAGGTTGTTGAGTTCTGAACATCTCCAAGGATGAAGATTCTACCACCTCTCTAAGCAACCTGTTCCAGTATTTGACCATCCTTACAGTAAATGCATTTTTTGTAATAGCTAATTGAGTTTTCTAGTGCTCCATCTGCTGTCCATTGTCTTTTAGGCTATTGCTGTGCACCTCTGAGCTCAAGAGTCTGGCTCTGTTGTCTCTGTACCATCCCATTTGGTAGTTGGAGACTACAAGTTCCTCTTGTAAGTCCACTAATATTAACGCTGTACAAGTCCAGTTCTTTTCACCTCCCCTTCTCCATCAGGTGCTTCAGCCCCTGACCATCTTGGTGCACCTTTGCTGGACTCACTGCAATATGTATGTCAATGCCCTTCTTGAACAGGCCCAAAAATGGACACAAGACTCCAGATGTGACCTCCCATTTGCCAAACAGAAGGGAAGGATCACTTCCCTGCATCTGCTAGCTATCCTGTTGGTAATAACCACCCAGGATGTGGCTGGCTGGCACATTACTGACTCAAATTCCATTTGTTGTCCACTGGGACCTTAAGGTCTGTTTCTGTCAAGCTGCTTTGCAGCAGTATTGGCATATGGGGTTATTACATCGTGGATGTTGGGCTGCAATTGCTGTTGTTGAACTTCATACAGTTCTTGTTGACCCAATTTCCAGCCTGTTGAGATCCTCTGAGACCTTTCCTTCCAGTATATAGACTACTCCCTCAAATCTGGTATTGCCTGTGAACTTGCCAAGGGATGACACTATTCCAGCAGGACATGGCATTGTTGATCATGTTTTGTTCAGGTGAGTGTGTCACTCACAGTCTGTATCTCACCAATTTTTCTATAAAGATACCATAGGAAAACAAATTGTAAATGCTTAAGATTCCAACTAGTATCTTGCTAAAAAAAGCTCACAGCCCTTCTAGATAATACAATTTATTAATTATTCATTGATAACAGACAAACAGAATAGTGAGAGAAGTTCTGTTAGGAACTGAATCATATAATGTATCTATTACGATCTACAAAATTAGTATCTGCATATGGGAGCTATTTCATAGGAAATGAAAGTTAAGGATTCTAGTCACATAAAAATAGATGTTAGATAAAACCTAGACTTCAGAAAACCAGTTATTCAGAAATGACTGTACTGAAGGTTTGTGAGCCCAAAAGTTTGTCTGATTTTTTTCCCCAGTGAACATCAGTTAGTCTAATAAAAGACTATCACCTCTGTCTACACACTTGGCCTCCCTCACTCGGAGAATGATAATTTTAAACCTGTGATGTGCAATTGCCAGCATTTTTACCTTGCTCTCTCAGAACAAGAAAAGGAAAAAAAAAGGAAACAAGCTTTCCTGGAGCAGAGGAAGTACTACTGTGCTTCAACTGTTTGGAAAATGAAGAAAAGTGTATCTGGGAATCATAAGCTTGATATAGCTCAGTATTATATAGTAAATAATTACTGCTCATGTCTAGGTTAGAAAAATAATCAATTTAAGAGATACTGTCAAGGAAAAAGGTGTTAAGAAGGAGCTTTCTCTTAAATGAAAGCTGAGCAATATTTTCAGTATGCAGTCTTTGAAAGATCTATATTTAAGTTATACATAGAAACATACCATATGTAGTCAAGAATGCTTTGAAAAATTAAGAGAACTTTTGTATAGTCAGAGTAGATAAACAGAGTGGAATAAACGGAGTGGAATAAACAATGTGTTCTTGGACTTTGGGGCTTATTTTCATACAATTAAATATGGTAAGTTACCCATTTCCCCATTACACACTACTGTCCTCAGCCATCATAGTACTACTTTTATTTTTACATTGATGTAACTCCACTACTGTCTATATCAGTGCTGATAAGTAAGATGTATTTTATTGCTTCTTTAAAGTATTTTAAATGCCTGTTTGGCTGTACAAATGACATCAAGTGATAAACTACATATCAAGGCCAGTAAGAATTTTTTTTTTCCAGCTGAAAGGAAATTTTATGAATTTCCTTCATAAAAAGTCCCATATAGTTTGATACTAATGTATGTATATTTTAAAAATTTCCATTAGCCAGAATAGTTGCAATGAATGTGGAATGAAACACAGGCTCCATGAAAAACAACATAAAAAAGCTGAAACATGTATTAATTTGAACACTCTGAAAAATACATCCTGTAACTGCCCAGATTATAATGTGTACAACACACTAGTGTTTATTCATCTTTTAAAATTCAAATAAATGTTAGAAAAATTATTGCATGCATCATTTTTCACACAGTTTATTCATGACAGATCTAGAAATCATTTTATGAAGCATAAGATTATTTGACAGCTAAAAAAGAAACAGTTAAAACCAAAACAGTTGTTTGCTTTTATAGTAAAATGGGCATAATTATGGTGAAAATAACTTTCTTTAATGAAAAGCTCCCCAAAGGATGATATTGAATAATTTTGGAAAAATGCTATGCTGATGTTTTCTTCTGCAGTTTCTTGTACCATACAGGTGCCTCTTTATTTGTCTGTAAAAGAAAGAACACTTAGTTGTGAGACAGTGAACAGAATAAAAACATGCAAACTACACAATTTAAACAATCTAGACAAATTTCCCTTCTTCCTATGTAGTTCACAGTTGAGTTCTTTGCTTAAATGCAAATACCAAAAACAAGACTACACATTTAAAGTTACTATTACAACATACCAGTATTAAAACCTCCCTATTTCCAGGTTATAAAAAGCAGATTATATGGTGAAAATGAAATAATTTTTTAAAAAATACCTGTCACAATGAAAACAATCATCAACTGTGCCATAAATAGGCTTCATTTGAAATAACATCATCTGTGTTTTCCAGCTGAGAAAGGAATGGATCTTAGAAAAGAGACCTTAGGTGTGCCAAAACTGACCAACAATTTACGCAGAAATATAAAATTCAGCATAAAAGTTCTTAAAAATTTTTATTTGAAAATAAAAAAATACAGTAGTTTTATAACTCTGTGGAAGGTATTTTAATTGCAGAGAATTATCCATGAGCAACTTTTCCTTGTCTTCATAATCCTATGGGTTACTGCTACACAGTCAGGATTGCCTGTGGCAAATTCAGTGGTGTTTGCATAAAATAAAATAGTTTAAGTTTTAATAGAAATAAAACTAATCAAGTGGAGGAAGAACAAGGTCAGGACTATCCTGCTTCTAGAGTTGGGTATAATTTCCAGAGTTAGTGAGTCTCAGTCTGTTGTCCCTAAACTTGATCCTTTCTAGTTCCCTTTTCTGACTGCTCTCTATTCATTCTTTCCTCCAAGACTTAAAGAACATTCACTTTAAAAATCTACTTTATTAATTTTGAAGATTTCAGTTACAAAAACGAATATGCTCTATCTGTGCAAGCTTTGAGAATTCTAGAAATTGACCTAAACTGGCAGTTTTTCTAAGGACTACTGATTTCTTTTCCTATCTAAGAAGAAAAGCGTTGCCATCTGCCCATTTTCTATTCCCTGCTCCAAAGTCTGCAAAGGCTAGAGTTTTTCACAGAGAAATTGGCTACAATTTCTTAGTGTAAATTCAGGTTTTCTGGATTCCTACACAGTTTCTATATCCTTAAGTAAGACAGGACAGATTATTTACTGAAACCCTGGATCATCTGCACAAACTGTTTGCTTGTATTTCGGATCACTAAATAGCTCCATCAAAAACTAAGTTTGGGCACTATGATTTAGCACTACCAAAAGGACTATGGATGAGACAGCACTGGATAAGCCTGTGTTTAGTCTAATAATGCAATTCAAGCAAAATTTGAACTCCTAAAATCCCCCAGTGTCCTCACATCATGTCCCAGAGTTGCTACCATTTCCTACTTTTTGTGTTATAAACTCAGACCATGGTGTATTACACTACAAACCCAGTATCACTTAAGACACTGTAGGTTAAAGTCTCTACCAGGAAAAAAAGAAAGAAGAAGAAGAAAAAAAAAAGACAAAAAAAGGAAAAAAAAAGAGCACATATGCTATGCAGTGTGCATACACCCAGTCCACCCCAGAAAAAGGCAGCATCATGAAGTTTGTAAATAGGAGTTATGATTTGTTTTGTGATTCAGCATTGCAACTTGGCTGTCTTGAATCTATCAGTTCAGACACAGTCAGAGTCAGAAACATCTAAACCATTTTCATGAAGCTTTCCAATACCAGAGGCACTACATCTGAAGTGGGCCACTTCAAATATTAAAATCCAAGCTTTTAGTTTCTGAAGGAATAAAACAGGGTTTTATGATGGTTTTATAACATCAGGCTTCCTTAGCAACAGAAGTGATATCAATACTGGTGTTCTATTTTTTACATACATTTAGACACGTACACATCAATATACATCAATTCAAGTATGCAGAAATACACCTATAGCCTTGCTCCTGCTTGTCAATATAGATGTGCACAAAGTCCACATATACACAATCATGGTAGATTTAAATTAGTATACATGGTCTGTGAATCCCTACAACTATTAAAATCTTGCTAGCCACTCAGTATTGTAATACAACAACGGTATTTAAAAAAAAAAACCAGACCTGGTTTGCTGTGAACTTAAGATGTAGAAAGTAACCACATAGCTAAAAAACATCACAAACTCTAATTTTTCTCCTCAACATTGACTGTTTCCATAATTAATTAATGAATTAATTACCCATCTCCCTTAAGGATGAATCCACATTTTTCTTTTTAAAAAATGAGGAGAACCATCAGAAGTTTTGGCACCTACTCATCATCATACTTACAAATAATGTTGGCTTAGGTGTAAATATATTTTCTTCTTGATGTTCTGGCAGCAGTTTTACCAGAGGGATTGATTTTTTTCCAGTTGTACTTTTTACATCATTATGAGACTGAGGTAGATTTTGTTCACAGTGTTTACCATGTAGAGTAATTATAATCTGCTTCATTGTGGCTAGTTCCTATAAAACCACAAAAGAACAATGGTAAGTTATTCAGTTAAATTACATTTGAACCTATGAATATGGCTTTGTAAATAATAAATTTATATTCACCAAACATGCATCAGTAAATGTGAAAAAGAATATATACTTGCTATAATTAATAAGATTATTACTAAAACCCTAGCAAGTAAGAAAGTAAAATAGGTACAGAGGATTTACACAACTCCATTTTTGTCTTGCTTAAAGGCTGTAAAAGAAAACATTTACTGTGTAGTAAGAAGCACATTATCTCTTAACTTAAGACTTCCATTCCATTTAAAAGAATTCTTTTGCATTTATTTTTCAGGCCAAGAGAGTGTACAAATCTAATTTGAATGACTGTGAAAACTTGTACTTTTGAGCACTAGGTCTTGCACAGAAATTTTATAAATACATAACTAGGAATATTTCTTATTATCCAGATTAGAAAAGAAAAATCAATGAAGAACCTTTAGAGGATATACAGCAAAAAGAGGATCAGAATGGAAAAGAAGTTTTGTGACAAATGAGAGTTCCAGTGTGGAAAAAGGAATGAGAACATATAGAAATGCAGCCTTTTTCTTGGATATCCTAGTCATTTGCTTTGAAAACAATTTGAATTAAAAATGTAATCTTTACTTAACATTGGGCTGAACAAAACAGATTACTCAAATGTACAGTAGAGTGAGAAAGGAAAAAGCATAGCATTTTCTGACTTTAATTGGACATCTTCTTTTGTCATCTTTCACCACACCTACCTCCTAACGTTCCCCCTCCACCCCATGTAATAGATATGATTACTATAAAGTAAGGTACAGAATTTAAAACATTATTATTAGTAGTAGTAGCATTATTTAGAGCATTAATTATTGTAGAATTAGAACAGCAAGATCAGTACAAAAGCCTTTCAATGTAAATTTTAAGATAATTTTACATGTTTTAAAATATTAATGTTGTTTTTCCTTGCTTTTTACAAACGGCGTCTTCAATAAGCAACACTATTACTATATTAGCCTTATATATAATTAACATTCTGTCCCATCTCTCAACCAGAAAAGGGTAATTTGTGTTTATAGATGAATGACAAATATTTGTTAAATCTTACCTATTTAGTATCTCCTGGAAAATTACACTGATGCACATTCTATTTTCATTGAATTATTAGTAATGAACTAAAAAAACCCCCTCAGCCTTTTAAAATACTCCTGCCATATACCTTCTCTCTGTGCACTGCTGCCTTTAATACAACAGACAAAGTCAAAAGTAACATGCTGAAGCCTTTAAATTGTTGAACACTAACTCAGTTACATGAATGGAAGTTACACTCCACAGACCAGCTTTATCGAGTGTACAAATTGTTCTTGTATCTCAGTCATTTAATATTAACTATTTGCATAATTCAGCCATGTGTGGTGGCATGTTGAAACAGCATGACTGCAGAGCAGCTGTTTAAAAGGACTGCATAGCTGATGCCAACATGTTTTTCAAAGTTGTAAACTCTGCAAAGATGTTGCCAAAGCAACACATAGACAGAATTTCTTGATGAAAATAACTCAAGCAAGTATACAGCAAATAAATACACCATCACAGGAGATTAAATTGTACATAAACAATGTTTTGACATTAGCAAATGGTGTTCCTATACTTAAACTGTGTTATTCTGTGGACCAAATAGCTGCACGTTTGAACAAAGCAAAACCCAAAAGCTGTCGCACAGATTTATTCCAGAAACGGAGCTGAAACTTGTGTGTGTAGGGTCAAATTCTCTTGTGTCAAGATCCACTTGGCAGTTTAAAGTCTTCTTTACTTAACAGAATCTGTCCTATACTTGACAGCACTGTCTGTTTTCAGACTTGGAAAAGGCTGTGGAGAGTCAGCTTTCACACAAGCTTCCCTTGTGACAGGAGTACTCTAATGTGAAGCTCTAGGAAGGAATTACAGGGAGTGGGGCAAAGATGCTATTTTGACATCACAGCCAAATTTATCATGAGGATTTAGCTAAGGTTCCCTTAATATTTGTTTAAACCCTCTCCACATTTAGCAAGAAAGACCTCAAGAAACTTGGCAAAATAAATAGCACAAGAAACACTGAAATCTAATAGCATTACTGGTATATGTACTGCTAAACAATGAAAGAAAATTGCCCCAACATATTTGCAAGAGATTTTCTGTTTTCAACAAAGGATATACTGAAAACAAAGCTCTGCCTGAACTGCAGTGATTTTAACCATCACTTTAGATTTCTCTGCTCCTGAACACAATCTTAATTCTTACCTTCACTTTTAAGTTCCAAACATACAATCATGAGTATCTGCTACTGCTGGCATGCTACCTTGATTCTATGAGTGTATTTTCCAATCCCAAAATCCAGCAAGTTGGTTTAGAAAGCTAGCAAGGAAAAAGCAGCTCTGGCAATTGTACTTATACTTGTAGCAGAAATACGTGAACTTGTTCCAGTGGGAACAAGACTTTATGAAAGAAGGAGAAAGTAGGTAGAGGGTTCAAGGGAGATGGGAAGAATCTTTTGTGGAAAAGGACATGTAGTAGTTTCAGGATACACTAAGTAAAGAGAGATGTGAAGAGAAATGGATGATTAAAATTTTTCTAATTTTACTATGCCAAGTCTATGTTTCTGTGTCCAGGCAGAGCTGTGCAAATTGTTTACATACAATATCCCCTTCAGTTACTCGGTGCACTGTAGAAAACAGTGTTGCTAAAGCACTGTTTTTCCCAATTTCTCTGGGGAAGTATTTGGTCTTTGCCACGCTGGCTCCTGGACATACAAGCCATGCTACACAAGCTGTGTGTCACTATGTTGAGGCTTCCAGGTCTGAGGGCTTTGGCTTTGGACAGCCAGACAACAATCCTTCTTGGGAGGATTATGAGTACCAACACCTCTGAGTGGATTCACCCAGCTCCTCCCTGAGCTGGCTTTACACCTTTGGTCTCACTGTCACAAATTACAGGAAAACAAGCACCCACTCACCGCTTATGCAACATTCTGTGGGGACGTGGCAGTGCGGATACATGGAAAACAATGCAGTTGGCAAAAAGAGGTGGGTTAGGCTGACACAAGGAAAAAAGTAACCTATGCTGCTGGCACAAAAACAATGCATATATACAATTAGTGTCACCCATACAAACAAGTATCAGGGTCTATATCTGGAACTATATTATTAAATATTTTGAAAGTCTGTCCACAGCTACCTGATGGATTTTTGTTAAGGAGGTTGCTATGTGTACCACCTCAAGTCCCAGAAATCAAAGTAATGAGCTATGTGACACATTAAGTGGGATTTCACTTGAACTTAGAACACCTAAATTGCTGTATCTAAACATAAGTATCTAACCACGAGCTAAGAATCTAATTTTCCATTACGGACAATGAAGCTTGGAAAGTGACTCCATTCAGAAGCGGGACACTATTGGTGTTGTAACATCAGCCTTGCTGATTAGGCTCCTGTTAACTATAAAGCACAGAAACATACCAAGGTCCCTCACCACAGACACCTTTATTTTGATACCTAAATTTAGCGTGATAAGCTGAATCCATTTCTCACCTCACTCTCCTTATCGTTTATCTTTCTCAGGCTTCTGCTTCACCTAAAACAACTTTCATCCTGAATAGCCAGTGCGCAATCATAATTCTCCTTGCACACAGATGTGAAGTACCAAATTATTTTCTTAAAAAGAACTGTGTTTTTAGAACAAGTTTTCACACCACAGATTATCTACTTGTTAAGTTTTCCAAAACACAGAGAGATTCATACTTTAGGACAATCTAATATCCTGTATTCCACTTACAGATATTAATCCATATTTAGTAAGGACTACTTAACTATAAAAGAATACTTGAAAATTATGCATACATAACCAGAAAGGAGTTGGAATTCAAAGTGAGTGACTAGAATGAATGGACTGGGAACACTGGAAGTGACGTAGCAGGAGGTGAAGTAAGGTAACATGTATTGCATTGTAAATAGTATCAGAAGAAACTACTTGCTTATTTCCATTTATTTTTGGTAAGTTATGTCCAACAATCTTAGTTAAAAATAGCAAAAGCAATTTTGTGTGCCAATACACAAGCAGAGAAGGAGATCTAAAGGTTGAACTCAATCATCTTAGAGGTCTGTTCCAACTTTAGTGTTTCTGTGATTCTTTACTTAGGTACAGACAAAGGATAGAAAGTAGTCTTTTCCACAGTGTCCATTAATTAAAATGTTTTCTGGTTTGGCATATTTCCTAAATTCTACCTTGCTAATTTATTAGGCTAAATGCTGGTGGTGTTGTGGAACTAACTAAAAATCACCAAGCTTTAAAATAGTGTTAAAGGGCCAAACCAAAGAAGTGTAAGTCATTTTTAAAAGGTAAAGTAAAAAAGGGTGTTACTTACTCATATTACTCATACTTCAGAAAATTCAGAGACTTTTTAAGGATGTTTGAGCTTAAAGTAAAAGTAAAAATAAGCTGTAGTTTATTTAAAATAGATTTTACCTGTCTATTATGGATAATTGAAATAGTACCTAGAAAAATGGAGACTGAAGATCAGTTTTGGAGTACAAAGGATGAAGTTTGATTCCTTCAACTAGCAATGCAACTAGAAGATAAACAAATGCAAAAATAAGGCAGGTAGCCATATAAAATATAAATGTATTTTGAGTTACAGACACTATAAAGGGAACTCTATTAACATTGGTTTTGATGTCCTTGATACACACTCAAACCCTACACATACCAAAAGAGCAGCTTACATCTTCCTAATTCAAAATTAATGGAATATTAAGTATTATAACAAAACCATGACTTACATCATCAAAACAAAATGAAAAGGAACTCTCATGTGGGAAATAATTGAGGCATAAGAAGGTGCTCTTTTATCATGTAACTGATGAAGTATGTAAAAGAAATGCCTACATTAAGCACTGTAATCAAGTATAGTATCAAGATGGTAATTTCATTTTTTTCCCAGTGATTTCTCAACAGTATACATTTTTTTCTTTCTGTCTCTATCATGTAACTATAATCAAAGGAAGAAAGAATCCTCTGTGTGCACTCAAAAGCTTGCAATAGCACTTAATGTTATATATATGTATATATAGTTATAATAACTATGTAAATTTATGTAAGCAGTTAATGAGACATATCTATATATGATGCTCAGGAAGCAGATGCAAAACAACAGTCTCAAGAAAAAGTAACTGGCTAACAAGAATCAATCACACACATGTCAATTCTTAGGTTCTCATGGCAAGGAAGTCTTGCACCTCAAATAATCTCCATACAATGATCCTGAAAAGCAGCTTTACGTAGATCAAACAGCTGGAACTCCTCAGCAGGAAGAAACATATACCTATGTGGTCTCAAGATAGCTCATTCTAATGGTAAATTTAACGTCTTTTTCATATCACTAAAATAACAGAAGAAGCCAATGGGTGTCAGATCCATCTGACTCCTTCCTCATGCAGTAAAACTCACGGTTACTGTACTCAGGCAAATGTCCTCTAAAGTGAAAGCGACTCTGATAATAGTATGTCCAGTTAACTGAACCTTTGTCATGGCAAGTGGCATTCTACTTTTAGCTCTGCATATAGAATTTAGGAATTCTAATTTACAACTGCATGTATTTATGAATTTACAATTGCAAACTTCACCTTAGATTGTAACTCCATTTTGAAGTGGAGAACTCATATTGTGGAAGTTGAAGAAGAGATTTCTGCCCTAGAAAATCTATCAGGTTCTGGCAGAACCACTGAATTTTGATGACTGACAAGTGTTCCCAGAGAAGAACCCAGCATAAAAAAACAGCACAGAAAACCAATTTCGCTGTCAAAATCAGAAAAAATCAGATGAAAGGGGGATAAAACTAGAGGTCTTCTCCCTCAGAGATGTTGATAAAAAGTTAAGGTCTCTCAAATTTTGTGAGTCAAGCACTAAAGTGATGATTTTAGATATGTATTCTCACTCCCAATCTGTAAGTCTCCTTTACTGTGAGAGCAAAGCATGTATGGTCAGGACCTCCTTTGGAAAGCTGGTATTCTTCAGTTTAACTGCCATATGGTCCCCATGTGGTTAAACTATAACTCAAAATAAAATATGTATCCAGTCTGGAGTTTGACTGTACATCCCCCATGCATGGAAGGAATTGAACAAAAAACTGCTTCACAAAAAGACTTTTAGTGCACCACAACTTGAGTCCAGAGACTGGACTCTTCTCAGTGTGGACGCCAAACAGTAGCTTTGAATGTAACAACCTGGTGACTATTATAGCTGCATTAACTTCTAAAAGAACATTAACAATAAAAATAATAAATATATTAGAACATATAACTGGGGGAAGATAGCCATACTGGCATGAAAAACATGTTCATGGCAAGTCAGCACAATCTGTCATCACATGCATGTTTCCTCTTAGTTGCTATTGTAGTCTTCAAACAAGTCTGCACAGGGAAAAACAGAGTCCAGAAACTGAAGCTAAGAGTTTGTTAAAAAATACTGATTTGAGAAACTTAAACCGGCATTTAACAATGTTAGACCCATTTGGTAGTGTTCTGTAAAGAGCACATCCTGGAATGATTTCTCAGTCTCTGAAGACTTAAAAGTTCATGTTCAATATACAAATGTCCAAGAGAGGATTCACAGAAAAGAAATTTTTACTTCCTATGTCTCCCTCTTGAGGGAAAATTATCTTAATCTGGAAAAAGGCAGGGCAGGGTGGTTCAGAAGGAACCAACTTCACAGTTGTCTGTCTCAAGGTATTCACTAGGATCAAGCATAAGGGGCATATCAAGTGATGGTAGAGAAATACTAAGGACATTGCCCTCTATGAAGTCCTGTGCAGTTCCTTACTTGGATCCCTCTTAGACTCCTACTGTAACTTCTGTGAAAGTAAAGGTGTATTAAAAATAAAGTTGTATCATTTAATTGCTAATGCTAAGGTGGAGAGGGATCTTTGTAAGAATGCTGATTGCAGTTTGGCTTTGGAACATGTGACTGGATACTGGGTTGGATTTCCTCACATGCATTTTTAGGTATCTTCAGTAATAATATTTAAACTTAGGCAAACTAGCTTGTCTCATTCCTCTATATTGCTGTTGGTGAGAAATTCAAAAGTAATAATAATTTTGCTTATTTTTAATGAGGCTATGGTAAATCACACCATAATAGTGCCTGTTTCTTTTTTCTGACTGCAAACCCCTGGATGATTTTCAGACATAAACACCTACATGATATATTTTTAAAATTAGGCAAGATCCATCCCTGCTACTTTGTCACTTGACAAGCAACTCCTCAGAACTTTCCACTGGCAGTACTCTTTGACAGCACTGGAGTTCACCAGTTAAAATGGAGGTAAACAAACAAAGCTTACTGTATGGATTCCTGGCATAAACATATTTCTGCACAACAGACTAGATGACTGAAACAAAACCTGGTTCCACCTTTCAACATATGCAATGACTTGCATACAGCACTTCAAAGTTTGAGTATGGTACTCAAACTTTGGAGTGCACTAGAGAAGGGAGACATATGTGTCATTATCAAGGAATGAGACTCTCAAGCAATACTACCTACAACATCTCCTCTTCAGAAATGCTGACAATTCGCACAAAGAACTATGCTTCAGAACTATTTTAGAACTATCCTTCAGAGGTTTTACTTCTGCTAGAGACATACTGCAGAAGACAGCCCATAGCCTGAAACTAATTATCTGTTCCCATTTTTGGCTGGAAGTGGAAGAAAGACCAACAGCATTAGCACAAATTCATAACACTGGACAGTAACATCAATGATGACAAGTTGTGAAATAGGAGAAAGACACTGCAGAAGCGCCATTTTGACATGACAGCAAAATGAAGCAAATAGTCAGTGAGCCCATTCCCTTGTTTAGGACTGCAGATGGATAGGAACCAGTGGCACAACTGGTGCAAATTCAGCTTCAACAGTGGAACTCCTTGAGCTTGTGCTTATCAGGACTAGAATCTACATCCATAACAGAGCTCAAAGAAGATTTTAACAAGCACCTATAAAATCAAGAGAACATCACAAGTCACTGTTCAATCCCTCAAGTAAGGCAGAGTTTATTTGACATAGTTGTGCCCTAACTGCAGCTGTGCTGGAAATATAAGAAATCAACAAGAATTCCAGTGTGAGAATTGCACATATGGTCATCTAAGGCACATGGATACACATTGTAAAGCTGGAAACTGGAAGATAGTATGAAATGTCCCGATCAAACAAATGAACCTGATAACTGGGTGGTGGAAAGATGCCAGACCATATGTAGGATGTTGATAGCTTTTCTGCACTACACTTAATTCACTAGTTATCTATATCTCCGTGCATATAAAAAAACTTTAACTGACAGATCTGTGACTATATGGATCTACAAACTACTTCCAGTTTTATAAAGTGAACACATTAGAACTGTGGCAACAATAAAATGAAAGAGACTGCAGAGAACAATTCTGCAGAGAACAGCTTCTGTCTTTTTAGATACATAAAAATTTCTGCCTATTTCAGCTATATTTTAAATTTCTTCTTAAGAGTTTAATTTAACTTCTTAAAAACAGGAATAATTTGTCTCATAATTCAGAACTAGCATGTCAAATTCTTAGGTTTTTTTCACTTTTGTATAGTAGATCAGAAATATATTTTTAAGTGTAACTAGGACTAATTCTCCAAATACTTTTTTTTTAATCTAAGTCATTGTGACATTCATTTACTCAACATTTAATAAAAAGTATGCTTTCTTGAGTAAGTTCACCTAACAGGAAATGGATGCTACCATGCTAATGTGTTAAAACAGCCTTATTTTCATAATTATGTAAAAGTTACTGTATTTTCTGTGACAGTAATATTCTACTTTAATTCTCCCTGTCTTTGTTATTTCTTACAGAGTACTTAATTTCACTTTCCACTTGGTAACAGTCAAATGCTACCATGAAATGAACAAAACTAAAATTTTTACACAGCTGGATATGCAGTAGAATGAGACAGAAATATACATAGCCAATATAGGAAAAAAAGAATGTAACATGGGATACATGTTGAGAAAATCTGAACCATTTCAGACTAAGCGGCAACTAACAATTTCTTGTTTAAAAGTTTATCCCTTTGATTCTAGCTCCCTCAAAACCATACAATTTAAAATACACAAGCCAGTTCCATCCCATAAACCATAATATACGTTGCATTTTGCCTATGAAACCTCCTATTTAGTATACAACTGCTTACTGTATACCACTGTGAACAAAAAGATAATTCTTGCAAAAATATATATACCAAAAATAGGAACACATTCTGAATAATACAGCTCAAAGAAAAGAATCAGTGCTGTTAAGTCCGTCCTCTTCCTAAATTCAGTACTATTTGGAATTCAATTTTTATTAAAGCTTGATAGAAACAAAGTAGATAACAAAAAGATGAGAAATACTGCTTAGGAGCATATTTTTCTTTGTAAAAAATGAGCCAGAAGCTTCTCTACACTCGTTTAGCAATGTAAATGTCACTGTTTCTCCAAGCTTAAAGCTGAGAATAGCTCCGGGGCTTACTTGTGATGCAGAAATGTCCCTGTAATCTACTTAGAAAACATGCAGAACATTAATAGAAACTAGAATCTTGGAATATAAACGCAGCATAAGAAAAATGATAATTACTTTGTGGCTTAGCATTTAAAAAGAGAGCTAAGCATTGTACATCAGCATTTTTTTTATATAAAACAAGTTGCAGCACATGGATGAGCAGGAAGTCATTCACTTTAGAAACACAAATAATTTTGACATTATCGCGTACAATCTTTTTACACAGAAAAGAGGGGGAAGAGGCAGAGATAGAGATTGTTTGAAGGCACCTGTTACCAATCACATCTTTTCATTCGTGTCTTCCCAACCCCTGCAGATACCCCTTCCTTCCCCTCTCCCCAACAAAGCAGTTTTCTCCTTTTATCCACTAAGCTTCCATTCCTGATTAAACACGTACTGCCCTCCCCCTTACAACTCCAAAGCTTTTTATGAGTGTCTGAACTTCTCTCCACCTCTGTTTTTTTGCAGATGGCAGCTGTTGCTACTCTCCAGGATCCTAAATCCAACATATTGGCTTTCTGTCCTAGGTTATTCCTAGTCAATCTTCTTCAGCGTAACTTAATTAAAGCTAAGGATAGTACCAGCCAGACTTTAAAGTATGACAAATAATGAAATGCTGAAAACTCATCTGGAATTCTCAAGGTCATTGCTATGATGGAATTAAAACCTGGGCACAGAGAATTTAGGAGTGAGGGGTAGTCCCCAAAGACAATATGAAAGTAAGAATGGCAAACCTAGTAATACAGAGTGGAATGGTCAAAGTAAGGTAAAGCAGAGATACTTCAGGTTACCTTGCATTTCCACAAAAGAAGAAAAACAGAATCAAAACATCTGACTTTTCTTTCACTCATCTGGGCAAAAAACCAGGACAACTATTGAGAAGTACTAGGATTTTGTGCAGGATACTGACTTAAGATGAATGCAAGGGCAGAGACTACTAGATTTTCAAACACTGTGAACATTAAAATTTTGGAACAATGTCATGGAATTCTGAAATTCATATGGCCACGTTTCAAATCTAACATTCATAAACATTTATCTAAATCCTTGGAAACCTTAGCCTGGTAATTTATAGACGCTCTGAAAAAAATGCTTAGAGCCCTTCACAAACTACGCATATCCTAATATGACTAATTAGTAACTGTTTCTCCTCTTGATCACATGGACCCTCTCTAATCTTAAACATACTTTGAAAATGCATTTGGCAACCATTTATCAAAAACTAAAACATAAGTCAGATTTTTTATATTTTAAAGATAATGAAATAACTGTTTTGTGTTCTTAACTTCATCTTGTTCACCTATTCTGTCTTTTTCTCTGTGCTTACTTATTACCTACACAATATTGCCTTATGCTTATCTCCTTTTCTTGCATCCCACCACACCCTCTGTTTGCTTGGACAAAATAAGATAGACCTTTAATCTCACTCATATAGGACCTCCTGCCTGTTGTGAAATTTACCTTCCCCCCTGCCCCCGAAAATATTATATAAAAATACAAAATATCCATCTTACAGATTAAATAAACACTTTTAAAAAAAATTTTACATTTGAAGTTTTTAAGATTTAACCTTTAAGAGACTGGCACGACACTAGAAAGTGGCCTTTTTCCGGAGACATTGATTAAAAAGTGAATGTAAACTCTCAGAATGATACAAAGTGAAAACGTAACTGTTTGTGAAACTGCTTCCAAAATGCAATCTGTTCCTATAAAAGAAGATGACTTAGAGAAAAGAGTTAATTTGTGTCTCGTTAGGAAAAATAAACACTAAGGAGATTTTCTTTTCAGGCCTTTGAACTGAAACATGTAAGAAACAAAAAATGGCTCTAAGATACTGAATTAAGACACACGAACTCTTAACCTCTTCCACAAACAGGGGAGTTTTGGACAAAGTACCATTTCTTTTATTTTGATTATTGCTTCTGCAAAACAGGGACAGTAATAGTTTTCTGCTTAACTTGTGGGTATAATATTTGTGAGACAGGTGTTCAGTTACAGTGGTGAAGGCCACAGAAATCTTCAGTTAATAAATAAGATTATTTTGATATATTGATAAGAAACTGTGAAAACCTGGGAAGGGGAAAGAGTTACATGGTTTTAAAGGAAAAGCTTTAGGTTTATTCATAAATGCTGAGTTATAAATCACATGTGCACTGCTCCTCACCTGCCAACTGAAAGTAAGTTCAACATAACAGTCACTCAGGCAATTAGCATTTTAATATTAACCTGGTAAACTATTTTCAGCACGAACAGCTCACTAAGATTTTTTTATACTTTAATATGTTTTAAATAGAATAGGAGCTTGCAATGGTTAACCGATCAAGCTGAAGATTCCCACCAATTCAGGTACACATATTTAGACAGATTTAACACTCAATTTGAGTGACACAACAATTGACTGACATAAGCTAACTGGATTTAAGTAAACAAATAGCAATCAAACTCCATGTGTCTGTAGTCATTTAACTGATTGATATCAACCAGGTTTATTTAAACTACTACTACATGTTTTCTACTTTGTCCCCTAGCAGACAGCCAGGCCTGGTTTCTGGTTGCTAGCTTTACTTGAAGAGCTTTGGCACAGTAACACATGAATGTGTCAATAAGGCAGGTGACTAGTTCAGCAAGTTTACATTCTATCACTTGTATGCACAGCTGCCAATGTATGGTGAGTGCACAGATGTGTAAAGCAGATAAAATATCAGCAGGTTGTCATATCTTCTTACCTGCTGTATAATATTCATGGGCTGACAATGAATCATGTCTGCATAAATAATTGCATTGTAGGAAATTAATGGCTATTGTAAAGAGCCTGAATTTGCACCATTTATGTCATAAATGTTACCCTTCTATTTCTTACAAAAACGATTTCATAGTATTAGTTTTATTTTTTTAGGTTAAAAATTACTGTATTGCCAGACTGCATCACATACTGGTGATTTCAAGCAGTTAAAAAAATAGTGTAAATTCATACAAACAGAATCTGATCTTAGGACTTGAAGGAACACCTATTGAAGTCTTCTATTGGTGTCTCTTACACCACTGTCTCATTTTTTGTTTTACGGTCTCCTACAGTATTTCTCTTTGAAACATAAAAAGAACTCCATTTGTTCTATTTGCTCTGCTTTTTTTTTTTTCCAAAACCCAGTGGATTATGAACTTCACATTAAAAATATAAACCCCAGCTAGTTAATTTTCAAGATTTTAGAACTCAGTTTCTACACTCTGTTTGAATTGGAAAAGCTAAAATAGATTTAATTGTGCACATTATTGGTTTTCTTTATTATGACACATCTGCATCTTAAATTTCTGGTGCAATAGTACAATGCTATACATCAAAGCATAGCAAATTTATAACATCTTAAATGTAACCTCAGGAAATTATTACTAAAACGTCTTGCCAAACATCTGAGTGCTGACAGACTGCCCTTCCAAGTTTTCATCTGGAGTTAGAAAGCCAAGGGATAAAGTCTAGAATTGCACTTCTGATGTTACAAAATACTAACAACTGCATCAAGCATGAAAGGCAATGGAATTGCCAGGATCACAGAGCTCATGGTAAATGTTTCTTTTAGCCAAAGGCTGACCATTGGACAGAAAAACAAACAAACAAACAAACAAACCAACATACTAGACAAAGCCAATCATGTATCAAGTGTTGCACTGAAAAGATTTGGTGGATTCATCCCACTTTAGCACTTAATAGAGAACTGCATTTCAGTGCCTTTAAGTTATAGATGCCTTTTATATGCACAAAAGGATAATCTTTGGATGCAGATAATGGATGGTACAGAAGCTGGTGTTCTATACAGTTTTGGACACAAAATGCCCTCTTTATCAAAGGTAAGTAATATTGACATATAAATATTTTTACTCGATTTTTTTTTTTGCTGGACTCTTTCCAAAGATCATCAACTGCTAACTTAACAGACAGCAATACACTTTTGTAGGGGTTTTTTTTGGCCAGGTTAGGTTTCTGTTTAGTGATTTGAATGGTCCTGCTGCAGCATTAAAGTGTGCCAGACCTGGTGCAACAGGAGGAGGAGAGTCAGGAGCAAAGGAGTAAGGCAGTGTTATAGCTGGTGGGTCAAGCACGATGTATAAGTTCATCTGGACTTATGCTTTGAGGAAACATCTTTCTTACTCATTCTTCCCTGACTATACAAAGACACGTGTGCAGTAAGTTCCAAAGATGAGGACAGGTCATGTAGTTAATTAGTTAGTGGGAAGAATCAAAACTACAAGTTGTGGTTGGTGTGGTTTGGTTATTTGAGTGTCAACAGTGTAAAGTTCAGCTGATTAAAATGAGAACGGAGACTACAAATAATAATGCCTAAAAAATTAATCTGGAGATCTGAAATACCTATTTTTTTAAAAAAAGCCACACTATTCACTGGAAGGTTATCAATGGAAGTTTTAAAGCATAAAACTCCAAACAATGTTTTATGCTTTTCTGATGGATCTGGAAAAACAATTAAATAATAATGCCTTGTCAAAACATATAAAATATCTTATTCTAAAATCAACTGAATAATCTGGCTGCATTAACTTGCTGTCTTGCACTAAGGAGTGTACAAATGGCATCAGAATACTGTGCATCCCAGAGCCTTCTGAGAGCTCAAAGAAGACAAGGGGCACTGGGAAGGCTTTATTATGAACCTCCAACATGATCTCAGCATCATCCTAGATCCTGATCATTCATGATAATGCCACTGAACTCCCTCTAAAAGGAAAATTTGCATTTAACCGCATGAAGTACACAAGCAATTTTATCTTACCAGCTGCTTCTCAGTGATCTAAATGCAAAACTAGATTAAAAGGTTTTCCATATCCATTTACTAATTAATTCAGACAAAAAAGGAAGCAGCAGGCCACAAAACAATTCAGAATTTGGGCCAAAAATATAGTCTGAAAAAAACCCCAACCTTCCTTTTTTCTCCTTCATGGGTGGACAGAAGCTTTTAAGGCTTTGCATAATCACATAACTAGTTTTCACTTTGATTTCCTACAGCAAAATGTAAGATTCATCATCAAATTAGATGTCTATGTAATTTGAAATAATAAACTATTTTATGACATTAATGTTTAGTGTAATTTTTTCCTGTAATGAAAGAGCTCATGTAAGAATCCTACATAAGTTCTTCCAAGATTCAAAGCAGAACTTTCAACTTTCTTTTTCTAAAATTAAAATCTGTGAAAAGAGAAGACTAATCATGAATGTATGTTCTTTATTTAAAAAGTGTATAAAATGCTATAATTGTCTCCAAAGCAGCATTATGAATGTAGCTGATATCACAAAGAGATAAAAATAAAAAACCTTCCAACCCTTCAAACTCTAACATTCCATTAAAAAGAGTTAATAGAATTTGAGACCACACAGGCTGGAATACCTTAAGTCAGAACTGTACACCTATTGAAACACGTTACTGGAAGACAGCATTAACATTGTTTTGGCATTTTGCTTGTACTTTTAGCATTTACTTTTAACATACCTAAACCTCATTTTACCTTAACTATGAATATCTTTGGTTTATCTATTCAAGAATTCTAATGTTTCTACTTGCAAACATGGGAGCAACAATGTAATTCCTAACAAGACATGACAGTTTAGTATGTGCAGCGACTGAACAAGGCTGATAGTAACCCTGTTACATGACTGCACATACCAAACACATAAACCCATAATTCATCTTTTTTTTTTTTCAAATTGTATGAATCTGTATTTACAGGTTGCATGTCAGTTTTATTTAAAATCGTGAACTGTTTAAATGCAGTTAACTCTCTACTAACCCAAAGTGAGAAAATCTGTATTTCTTATTTCTGTCAGCAGGGATAATTACTGGAAAATTGTGATGTTACTGCAAATTTAAATCTTTTATTAAGATGGCAAAGAAGTAATAATAAAGACTAACTCACTATCCTGTACAAAGATTTCAATACATGAGATAACTGCCTTTTAGAGAAATTCAGAAAATGTAAAACTACTGGAAGAAGTTGGCATTAGAAGTAGAAAATAAAAGGCTGCATTAGGAATAAACAGAAGTGACAAAAGTTAAACCTACACACAAACACAAAAGCTACCTGTTCTTTTCAAAAATTTTCCTGAAACAATTTTAGCTTATATTTTGTTTCTTAGGAGATTTTTTTTGTGTGTTGTACTGGCATTTCATAGTTTTCTTCTCTCAAATATGCAACTTCTAATGTTTCTTTTTCACTGTTTATATTATTTTCTGCAGAGGTATCTTTAAAAAACATTATCACTGTTTGACAAAACCAGCATGACTAATACATCCTATTTTTAACAGCTGTAAAAAGAAATTTGTGAAAACAGTACTAATTTTGGAAATATTGTTTAATTTCTTAACATTCAGGGTATGAAGAACATCAAAGAAGTCTGTTTCATACACAAGCATTTGCTCCTCTTTTTCTATCAAGCCTTCCTCCGCCAGCCTTTCTTTCTTTCTTTACACAGTTTAAAATTTGAAATGGTGAAATGACACAAAGAAGCAAACTGCTGCCTATCAGGAATAGTTTATGAGGGTACTTACAAGGGCTAATACAGTGTGGATTTTGTAGTAGAAACAATGTTGCATAGCTTTAAGTTAGAAATGTTATCATTTCTTTAGAAAACATGGTGAAATTTTTCTTTTATCACTTTCTGCTGTTTTTAATCAGCTGCAATGATGCTCATTGATATGAAACTACTGAAACTAGGCACCCAAGGTGTGACTACTTCGCGAGTGTAGCTAGTTGGCAGCACCCCTGCTTGGGAAAGAAAGAGTAGGAACAGGAAATTTTGAAAGAAATTAATTTGAAATTAAGCCAAGGACCTCTCATATTGGAAAAAATACTACATGTTTATACAATTATGTCATGTTTCCTCTGAGTATTTTTCATATCATTAGTACAAGGATATGATAAAACATGAATATAATGGTAAGGTTTATGAACTATCTAGAAATGTTTCAATCATAGATTAGTTTGGCTTGGAACTCAGCAAACAGAAATAGTAGTTTTCATTTAAGCTGAGGCTCACCTGGACTCTGCTGTCAGTGAAACTGTTTTGTTTTGGTTCTAACAAAAGGAGTTTTTTAAGTGCTTGGGAGAGAAACTAGTTTGGACCAATTAACGACATGGATGTTAGTTCACTGATGGATAGCTTGAAAAGAAGATGAGGGAAAACAATTTTGGAGGTGGACTGAGACTTCACGGGGTGGATAGTCAGTTTTCCATGAATATAATATATTAAAATGAAAGACAATCCAATCTCTGAGAGCGTAATTTAGGGGAGTTGTAGCTTCCCTGAAAGGAATCTCTCCATCTTTTCTCTTACCAGTAAGAGAAAAGAAAGATGTTGTCAGAGAATTATTGATATATCTCCATCATCACTTTCTGAACAGGTAAGTGAGTAGCTAGGTCCCATCATTCTGTATCTATAATTTGCACTGTTTTTTCTCATATTCATAATTCCTGATTTGTTAATGTTGTATTTTCTCTGCAAATTCTTGCCAAATCACTCAGCAGCTCTGGGAGAAGATTTAATAGCTGCTTAGGTCAGCTTTTGGTTTTGTATCTTCAGTACCCTTTAGCTTCAGAAAATTCTGTAATATTATTCACATTCACAGATTCCTGCAGTAAACTTCATTTATTTTCACCTTTGTTTCAGACATTTAAGCAGATTTTCTCTCATATGCCATGACATATTCATCTCTTAAGATTGTTTAGATAAAAATCTTGACAAGAGCCTTTAGGGCTCCCTAAATGGCACAATTTTCCATACTTTTAGATCTGAGAGTCTATTCTAGTCCAGTAGCATCCTGATTCTTGCTCAGAAGATGAAACTCAGGGAGTACATAAAAAAGTACCCTGACTCTTCTTGGAAACTCGTGTAACCATTGTTTTGTTTTCTCTCCCTAACCCTTATTTTCGAGTTGAAAAGGAATTCAGAAGAGTGTATGGGAAATTAATTGAACAATGCTTTGGTCCAATGTTTGGCTACAAGGATTGGGGAGCACAGAGAGATCCTGAGGCATACTGTGGCACATGTAGACCTTGCAGATTACATGTGTATCAATTTCATTGTCTTTATCTAGATTCTTGTTAAATGCTTGCAATCACCAAACACTGTTCAAGGCGAAAAAAGAGAAAGAACAGAGACAATAAATCATCAGATAACAACTGAGAGTACAACGGAGACCCTCCCCAGTATCCAACAGACACGGTCATCTGTGTTGCTGAAAATGACACAGACAAAAAAACCCCAACAAATCAAACCAAAGTAAACCATTCTTTTTCTCCATGGTTTAAGGGCCAATAGCAAAAGTGCACTTATGGTAGTAATGCTAAAAGAGGAAGATTACCTCACGGTCATTTAGAAGTCTCTCCAAATCTGCTGCCATTTGATTCTTGACACGCAGCAAAGCTGTCTTTTCTTTATTTAAAAGACTGGTAAAAAAGAGGATAGGAAATGCAGTAATAGCAACAGATAATCTCTTTTAATCTTGTGTTCTGGCTGAAACATGCATTTTCTAAAGCTAAATACTGGCAACAATAAAAATCTGCTCAAGTAATTGTATCAAATGATCCTTCTCAAATGATATTCAAGCAGTGAAATTTTTATAAATTGGCCCAAATGTACTGATACACACAACACCTTATTTTAGTCAAACAGAAAAACCATTCAAAGCCTTCATAAAATGCTTTTGTTTTTGTTTTTTTTTTTTTCCCTCTGATGGGTAATTTAAATGATCAGAATCTTCTATTATCATTTCTTGGTTTCTTCTAGGCAAAATGAGATTATTTTATATGCAAAGTAAGTCTCCTTATTCCTACACTTCCATATCAAAATGTGGATTTCTTTGTTGTATTAGTCACTTGTAGTAGCACATTGTATGAACTCTTTTTTATACTACTGTATTTAGAATTCTGAAAATAGAAAACAAAAGGAAGAAAAACATCCAGCTCTTCCCCCTTTAGCTGTGTAGTTTCTGCAGAAATTGTAAATATATTTTTATTATTTTTAATTTTTTTATTCCAGGATAATGCATGGGATTAAGTTTGTCCTATGAACCAAGTACAAAAACTGATTTAGTATGAAGGCATACCTTTATAGCAGGATGTAAAGTTTAACTTTAATCATTCTTTGTCTTTATAGTTATGGAACATGAACATTTGAAATGTTTAACATACACACTTTGTGATTCCAGGCAGCAGTTCTATAATAATTAAATGTATTTTCCTATTTAGCCCCAGCATCAGTTTCTAACACTGAATTTTAGACTACTGCATGCATAATACCAGTATGTATTCTATTTCATTAAAACAGCCATAGAGATTTTCTTGGAAGACATGTTATATATGCCATTAGCATGACTTAACTAAATAGGTTGTACAATATAAACTGTAACATAAATCAACAACTATGAAAAATGCAATTCTGCATATGGAATGCAAATATGTAATACTGCAAACAGGTCAGGAGTTCAAAAGCAAATATATTAAAATTTCATAAATGAAGCAATTACATATGTTGCAAACACAAATTATTTAGTATTTCCAATATTTGATCCAGAAATTATCAAAATAAACAATCTTTAATTGGCCCTGTATCATCCGCTTGTTTCACATAAGCAACATCATCCTTTGCCCCAGAGATTTTCTGGCAGTTCCTTACAATCTCTGTATTGTAAATTATGACTGTCAATTCCTTCTAGGCATTCATTCTTTCTCAGAAAAAATGTATCCTTTTGCCAAATTGCTCATTTTTTTCAACTATTTAAAATAAAAGTACTAACATTTTAAAAATCTATAAAAATATTTTAATATTTTCCAGAGTTTTATTTTCTGTCACATTTTTAATCAAGATGAAATTGCTGTACCTTCTTTTCTTGGGTTCATCTGTTGTAACTTACATGTCATTTTTTCTTGGATTTACGTATTTCCTAAGAACATAAACTAATCCTTCTAGAGACTCACAAACTTATTAGAGAAGCAATAATACAAGTTTCTCTATGACTTAAGTAGCGTACTGAATAAGCATAAGCATCAGTGTTCATGACTGAACCAGAAGTTCATGTTTGAAGGTCAGTTTCATCTACAGAACAAAACCTAATCTACTTATGCTGCTTATACCTTCTGAAATAATATGACATGACTGACCTATGTAGTGCAGTTCTAATTTTCTTTGTTTATAGTCAAATACAGGACATAGTCTACTACATCATTCAGTATCATGTAATGTGTTTTCTGTCAAACACATTGATACAGAACTAGCAAAGCATGTGCAGATTTTAGATTTTGTAGTTTTGCAATACTTGTGCTTTTTCATCACTGCAGATAGAAGCGAATAATTCATGTACTCATGAAAGAATATTGCAAGGGGCATATACACATTTAACAGAGTGAGAAAGCAGTTACCGACAAAATGATAATATACGACAAGGTTAAACAGAAATACATTCAAAAGTTCCATCCTGGGAAGAAGACTGACTGTTTCAGTCCTGGGTTTTAAAATGTTCTGAACCAGCATTTTGGATAGCAGCAATGAGGTTCTTAACCTACCTTATTCCCATTGAAGAGCACTTTAACCTAGTCCAGTGTGACAAATCAGAAAGTGGCTTTACAATTTGTTTTAGCTGACCTAAGTGAGAACTGTGGAAGGATTATCCTTCCCTCGTCACATCCTGGTAACCTACTTTCTGTTGGTACTAGACAATTTGTCACCACATAAGGTCCCTTCACTGATCTGGATGGACACTGGAGTCTTCTTAAAGGTTATCTGTCACACGGACCACCAAAATAACTTGATGTACCATGTACAGTGGAACCCTACAGCTGAAGGCAAGGATGAGCTGCTCCATTTGGTGATGGAGTGCCTCAAATGTCTTGCTATGATTCTGAAACCACAATCTATGAGTCTAGGCAAACCAGCTTCTCTCACTGGAGCTCAAGGGTTGTAACTTTCATCTAAAAAGATGGGACCATGATGTGCTCCACAGTGGTCATTGATGGCCTCACCCTGAATGTGGAGAAGGTGCCCATTGCGAGATGTCATAAAACTGTGGCCCCCGAAGTACAGGTTAGAGAACTTACGGAAAACCAGTGCAGGTCCTGCTTTTTCTGTGTGTTTTTCTAGAAGAAAACAAATTTCATTCCATCATACTTTTAAAGCCTAGCCAGGTATGAATCCAAGTACCAGGAATGCAGGCTTACCATAACATACACTTGTCATGTGCATACACATTGCTCATAGCAACCACTGGCTTGTTTTGTCTTGCTTCACTCAGGACCTAAAGCCAAGGTAGCTTGGATATTGTATCTAAGACATTTTTAGGTAACATGATTTTTCTGGAGAATGGATACTAACATTTCCCAGTTTCAGCCTTATAAATTCTTTTCAATTTGGGCAACTAAACAATTTTAATGCTTAAGTGTAAATATACTAGTTACTATTCTGTTCAGAAGCTTCTATTATTAGATATTCTGAATAATATGTTCATGCTGGACACACAAAATAAACATGGATTTATACAGTACTGGATTTTATTATTACTTCCATTCAATTTGAAAAATATGTTTCTTTTTCAGTGAACTGTGTACTCCAGATGCTTTAAGAAATGGATTGTGCCTTTCTGTTAATTTGCCCTTACAGAATGAAGTTGAATAGTCCAATACTGAATTTTTTGTTTTTCATTTTATATTCAGATACATTACTGCCATTTAAGAAAACAAATACAAATAGTATATATAAAGGTTTTGTACATATAACTGAATATATAATATAGCCATATAGTGAAGCTATCCCTTGTCTGCAAATTACAGATGAATAGCTCAAAATAGGCAGTTAACTATTAGTCTAGGTCAATTTTTTTTCTTAAGTCACATAGTTAGGGAGGTATAAGATGTTTTGGAAACAGAAGTTCCTTACCTGAGAGAATACACGTCAAATCTGTGATCTCTCATTGTGCAGCTAAATAACCACAGCTCAGATTTTTAAACAGATTTAGGAGAGTATTGCTTAATGATTTTAACTGGAATACTTCAGGAGGTTTAAAAACCTATACATGAAGTGTCCAAATTAAAATTACTTTTTCAAACTATTAAAAAAAATCAACTTTTAAGAAGTTGTATTACAGGTCAGAAAATGAATAAAAAAGAATATATTTCTACAAATTTTGCTTGGAGCATTTCTCTGGTAAGCTGCAGTACTATTGGAATAGATGGTGCACATTTCACAGAATGGTAATGTTCTCATAAAAAGCTCATTGCCCATTCTTTAATGGGAAAAACTCATCTAACATTCTATGCTGTGCTTTATGTTTGGATGCCAATTAGAGAACCCAAAATGTTTAGGTAAGGAACATTTCAGTACAAAGCTTCTTAGTGAGCAAAATCCTTATATGGCTTCTGGATTTGCCACACAGTTAAGGCTTTTGAGTAGTGCTTTTGGGTAAGTGAACCTCTTTTAAAATCAGCCATTGGTACTGAGAAATTTGAGTAGCTGCATTTAAAATAAATACCCTCTCTTTATGAATGAAGTCCTTTTAACATCTCCAGTTATTTATAAACCTAGATGTTTTTAGCAGAAAATTATGTACTAAAACTACAATTACTTCACTACACACATAAGAATGAAAGTCAGAGATTTGTTTTCCCACAGCATGACATAGTTACAAGCATTTCTTTTCAAAAGGAGTGCTAAATGTGATGTTTTCATTTCTGGCTAAAGAACTGTAAGCTAGAGAGATTTCTTTATAGCAGCAAGGAGTCATCCTCACACACAGCTCTGCTCTTATTAACCATCACTATTTACTTTTATTAACGAGAGTGCTATGTGGTCTAATATAAATAAGAAGTTACTTAACAGAATATTTTTTACACCTGTAAATTCATCCTGCAGATGCCCTGTCACTCAAGACCAAGGTTTTATATCTGCAACATATCAGCAGGTGCATGGCTCAGTTCAGAAGTACATGAAGTGTTCTGCTCCCAGAGCCAAGTTCTGTTTGAGGCCAAGTGCCAGCACAGCCCATGGCCTGCCTGGGAGAATCCTGCAGGGATGGGAATGAGAGTGGGAGTGAGCACTGTATGTGAGCAACACTGGACAGAGCCTCCATTACCCCTAAACAACCTCTCCTTCTCTTTGAGTGGTAATATGCTTGTGCCTTCACTCTTAAACCTCAGCAGTGTATCAGCATGCCTTTAATAACCTGGCAGTGGGTCTCCAAGTTGTTCATGCAAATCACAGCAATGGCAGCAGCCCAGTCAAGCATTTACCCCAACCACAACAGTTCTGCAGCTCTTACAAAGGTATGGCTAGAGACCCACAGAGCTGTATGAAACATGTCCAGAACAGACAGACTCCTCAGCAAACCAACAAAGTATGTCCAGCTCTGCTGGATATATTACTTAAAGATTTTAATTCTGTCTGGTAAGTATTCTGACTGTTTCTCTCCCTTCAGCGAGAAGCTGAATGGGGCTTTGAGCAATTTGATTTAGTGGAAGATGTCCTTACCCATGGCAGGGAGCTAAAACCAGATGATCTTTAAAGGTTCCTTCCAATTCAAACCACTCTGTGATTCTGACAGCTACTGACACAGGCAACATTGAGCACCACTTGAACAGTCCTTCCAAGTAAGGAAGACATTTTGACATGAAGGCTCTGAAAGACAGCCTTAGCTCTACAGGTGTGACACTTAAGGATGAAGGGTAAGCTGCTCTAGTTAAAGTGAACTTTGAAGACCATGCTGGAAAGAGACTTAGACGGGTCTGCAGGACTTGTCAAAAATACTGTATCAAAATGATCTGCCTGAATCGTTCCCATTCCTCTTGCAGAAATAACTGCTGTCAGAAACGACACTTTAATAGAATTATGAGAGTGTTGAATCCTGAACACATCTGTTGCATGTTAAGGAACAATTATATAAGTGAATTTAGGCCATTTTGTGAAAAATTGATGAAGATATGGCCCAAGAACATCCAAAATGAGATTTCTGTCATAGACAGCCTTCTTTGTGCTCGTCTTCCTCTTGTGCTGATTCAACAACAGTCTGTTTCATCACAGAATCAAACTCACATCCAGTAAAACCAAAAAACTTCTCAATGGACACGGAAATACAAAGTGCTGCAGGTTGCTGCAAAACATTTATGGGTTGCAAGAAAGTACTGATTCATCATTCTGGGAAATCTGCTGGAACCAAATTACCCCAGGAGTATGTTTGAAAAAGACCACTGGCCATGATCACTGCGTGTAGAAGGTAATTATGGATTAAGACTAAAAAAGTAAATTCACTTGCAAATAAGTCCTTGCTGATCCCTCCACACTCAAGTTAAGTGGGAAGTGATAGAGAATACTGGCACTGGTAACACAGATGTGCCTGTTCTGCTTGGGGAATCCAAGAGTTACATAATGCAGAACCATCTCTCTTGATCCGCAGATGAGATAAAAACACAACACAAAAAAAAAATCCCTCCACCAGTGAATCAGCACACTAAACAAGAAGGAAGGAAAATTATGATCAAGCATGGAGCAACTGTAAGGATAAATTAAGTATTCAGTCTTGATTCTCAGGGTGCAAGCATATCAACACAACATAAATTTGTCTCCTATCTGGTACTCTAATTAAAACAAAGTATCCAAAAAAATCACTAGTATTTTTAAGGTTGGTCTGAAAATCAGAATTCAAGCACTATTTCTCGTTTAGCTGGTTCTTGTGAAATTGCTATTTAGAAATAAAATTAATGCATTATTGTACTTAAAATTTTAAAAAATAATGCACATTGCGTAACTGTAGAACAAATTAAACCTCAGTTCAAAGGCTGCTGCAGAATTGCAGTATTAACTATTAATCATAGGCAATTGTTGAAAGAACAATTTAATTTTGAAATGGTTTTACAAATATTAAAATTTTCCCTCAGCTCTGAGATACTGAGAAACCAGGCTTCATAAACCATGTTTAGTGTTTTCACTAATACTTTTCTAATAGCACCAACATTATCTGCAGAATTTAAGGCTCTCCTTGAGGAGCATTAATTCTCTGAACTCATCCTTTCAAAAATATTCCATGCACAAACCAACAAAACGCTGTTTAATAAACTAAGAGGGACAGGAGCAGTGGGCTAAATCTTTTGATCCAGCAGAGCTTCACTTGGCATATATTTGGTAGGGATTATCATTAATTTACTCAAATCCCATTCTGATTCAGTTCTGGAATAGCTGAGAGTAATCTGAAATCACCTAAGGGACATTTTAATTTAAAACTGTCATCAACAGATTCCAAAAGGTTATCCTCATGACAAAAAACTTCTTGAATGTAATGCTTCTCTGGTTAGAAATCCCTACCTCTAACCTTCTTCTCACTTATGGGAAAACAGAAGATCAACATTATCAATCTTATCCCAGATTACGATTTCTCATGTATGCCAGCGAATACCAACTAACAATTTAGGACCTTTGTTTTAAATGTTGAGTTTTGAATAGCAAAATTAGGACTACTAATATGCACCAAAAGCCCTAAGACATTAGGCTGTTACCAAGAATTTCTCTGGCCTGTGAAACTAGGCAAACTTGTGATAGTGGAGTAAAAGCTATTTTCAGTTTACAAGGAATACTGGAAACTACAGGAAAAAAAATCTTACCAAAACATTTGATGTCCAAAGTAAGAGTTACTTTTTTTGCTATAATATTTTTTGTCAGGGCACACTTTCATTTACAGTAACACAGACTAATGGTGAGCACACCCCAGGCTCCCCACAGTAGAGTATTGCTGGTATGTTTACCATGAATGCTCACAGATCCATTTTCTTTCTTAACCTGAGGCCATTTAAGATGCAAAAAATTTCCTTTACAGTTAATGAAGAGTAATAAGCATCTCTAGGAAATAACTCACTGCACCCAAAATCTGAATTACATTTTGGAGATGTCACTTCCTTCATGAACTACTTAGGAAACTTGACCTAAGTCTCTAATTTAGGTACCTTAATTTGTACAGTAAATTTAAGGAGAATATCTAAGCATACAGATTATTGGCAATGAGCCATTTAACTCAAGAAAATCAATGTAAATAAGGCATTTAAATTCTTTTAGATTTTAAATTCTTTTTAGATTTTAAAGCATGAAACACTCTTTCAGAAATGACCTCACCTATTTACTCCCTTTCTATCTTTCTTTTGAGAAACTTTTGGACTACTTAGTGAATAATGAAACCATTCCATTATTATTACCATAATCTAAAAATTTGTGACCAATTCTTTGATATTTTTCACAATTGGAAAGTAAGACACTCTATATAGAGAACACTGTGATTTTTTCCTGGAAAAATATAAATTGTCTTTGAAATGTTTCTTGTCATGTAACAAGTCTAGGAAAATATTAAAAAAACACTTGATTCTGAAATTAAAAAACACCTATTCTTACTGAATCAAAATTAAGCCCAGTGAAAAATGTTTTGTCAGGAAGTATGAATGAATATTTCAGTTTATTTATAAACTTATTGATTCATATATAGATTTGCTTGGATAACAAGAATTTTTAGGTATTCCTCAAGGGATTACAAATACTAGCCCAAACCGTCAAAACACTCTGAATAGATACATATGTAAGACAGTATGTAAGATTAAGTATTAGCTAGGGTGAATCCTGTTTTTTTTGATTTTAGTTGCTTCAGTAGATTAGTGGAAAACCCTGTATTTTTCATGTAATTGCTTCATAATAGGATCACATTAATGTATCCTAATAGTTCCTGTTTGATTTTCCTAACCAAGACACCACATAGACACCTAATACTCAAAATGCTAATTCTTCTGTAGTGCAGTGGGACTCGGCTGTCAACTTCCTTGAAAATCAAGGGACATATTATTTTGTAACAGTTTACCTGGGAATCAGATGTTAGGGAAGTTGCTGGCAAGTTGATGGCAAGTTGATGCCGGGAAGTTGCTCAGTGGTCAGAGAGCTCTGACAGATGGATACAACAGCAAATCAGAGTGTCTCCATGAGAGCATATGCTCTAATTATGGCTGAAATACCCTTTACTGGTGGACTACTCTATTATTTTTCTCTGACTTTTTTTCTTTATTTTTACTGGTGTATAGCTGGTGTGTCATTCTTTTACTCTTCTGAACTCTTCTCTACTTCATGAGAGCTCTTCTCAACTCCAAAATCACTTTAAACCTGTCACAGATACTTTTCCAAACTTAAAGTACCCTTTTCTGACATTGTTAGAGAAATAGCAAGTGCTACAGTTCCAGCACGAAGACTGGAGTTGGTCAATGATGGAGTGTTAACATCTTAACTTTGTGGACAATAGCATCGTTTTTTTTTCTAATGATAAAAATATAAATGATTTTACCTTCAGTTTAAGAGAAAGTAAAACAAGAATCAGTGATTTTAATTACCTGACATCTTTTTCAAGTTGTGTAATATGTTCTTTCTGTAGACTTATTTGAGAATCTCTCTGTTGCACAGTCTCAATGAGGTATTTGTATGGCTGTTGGGCTTGGTTCAACAAAGAATTTGCTCTGTCAAGCTGCAAAAAAAAAGGTATAACTACTATAAATTTTTTACCTTATAAAGCACAAATACTTGATTATTACTGAATTATTACTGGATATTATTGATTTTTACCAATTGCATAGTGATACAAACTCCAAACCTGTTATTACACACACAAAAAAGGAAACATACCACCTTCAAATTGAGAACTAGTACATTATCTTCTCACTTTTCTCTTCTAATTGTGTGCTATTTTCACTACAATAATGGTATCACTCTGTACACTTCCCTAATCTGCATTTTCAAGGGTTTTAATGTAACAGCTTCAATTGATTAAAAAAAAAAGTAGAGTCAATGCCTGTTTATGCTGCTAATAAGTAGACTCAATACCTCTTATTGACTTTCTGTGGTCTTTTCCTTCCTCCTTTAAAAAGCTGAAAAGGTTGTATCATAAATACTGCATGTAAGTAGCAGTATTTGAGCCGAGTTCAAACCAAAAGCTGATAAAATCACTTTTGCGTCAGTTTTTAGCCATGTTCTGGACTTCATCTACATGACCGAGCACACTGTCAGTCAAAAGAATAATCATGGGCTACCTAAGCATGCTGTAGTCTACAGGATCTGTGGTTTGTTCTTAAATAAAAAAAATCAAGAAAGACAACAGGAGTAAACATTATATAAAGACAGCAAAGAGAAGTTTCAGAACTTTACACAAAAAAACCCCAATGTTTGACTTTGTACTGGATTGTATTGTGATTTAAACTACACAATCAAATGGTAAAAGATCAAAAATTTAATGGCAGGATAAAAATGAGCTGTAGATGTTCCTGTGGAAAGTGGCAGGAATTTGAACTAAGGTCACTGATACTGAATCTTTCATCAGTGATCTAGAAGCAACTATAAAACTACCGTGGATAAGGAATGTATTGAAGTGAAACACAGAAAATTTTAAGATAAAGAATAGTGATATGGAAGAATACCAAGCATAACAATGGATTCACCAATTTCCTGATGTCTTCCAAGTAAAAACCTGACAGATTATGTTTTAGTCAATTAGAAATTATCATGATATACCTAAGAATACATAACAAATTACAGTACTAGTTAAAAAAAAAATTCCCGAACTTCCTTGTTCATGTTTCTTTCACTGAAATAATCTATATAATCATATACATACATACAAAATTTATAAAATTCATGTAATTTAAAATTATGTAGAAATTCCAGTATTTGCACCCTGTGAAGTACTTGGGTGTACTAATTCTAATTTGTAATTACTGTGGCTTTAAAAGTCAAACTGTTAACCACATTCCTGAAATAGTATGTCTACAAATTACATATGGTGGCAACATCTAATAGCAAACCTAGCTGCCCTTTTGTTCCTGTGAGAAAAATTAAAAGACAATCTTAAAGATTTTTTAAAAAATTATTGTGCCCTAATTCTGGGACATTTAAAGCTGAGGTTTGTTAAATATCTCCACAAGTGATTTAGCAGAAGAGCTGTGTAAGAAGTGATGCATTCATTGAACAATTAAGTATCAAACAGAACAAACTAGCTTGGTTGGCTGTTCTTCTGTTCAGAAATCAAAATGTTGTCTGTCTGGCTCACATTCTTGTTTAGCCTGTAAAGTAATCCTCCTTTCAATATTAGTTGCAAAACACAATATAAACTTCTTTGAAAACTTCTATCATGGAGATTTGGTTAATTATGAGCCCATTTCTTTAACATCAAATAGATAAAAAACACTGTTTAGAAAATATTTCATTTTATGAACAGCTGTTCCGCAATGTTTCCACATATTCGAATTTTTGTGTAATAATGATTTACCTCTTGTGAAATCTGTGTTACTTGTTCCTTCTGATGTTCCAGATCTTTTACAAGCAATGAGTTTTGCTTTTCTAGCTGCAGTAATCTTCTTGCCAAGTGAACACTGTGCCAATAAAAAGCAAGCTCAACTTGAATTTTTTCCAAAATAGGCAAAAGGAATTCTCATATTTATGGTTCAGGACCTGACTGCCCTAATTTTTCACCAATGCTTAAATATTAACATATATAAACTACATAGTCAAATATGCTGCATGGTTAAAGTCAGAGAAACAGTTAGAGAATATTACAAAATTTAACAGCACTAAAATAACATTTCCATAGTTCTGCTATTGTAATATTTTATACAAAGTAATCACCTACACAATTTGTCCAACACTACACAACCGTAGAAATTCTGTCAAAATCCTTCATCTAATTATGATTATTTACTTTTTAGCAACTTTATGGACTCACTTTAATTCTAACTTAAATAATTGTTTAAAAATGCTCATTAATGTATGTTTTGCAGTAAAACACTGGAAAATGTAGTATTTTATCACTTTCAAATGAGAGGCAAAATTGTTTTGTCTGACATTTAATATGCTAAATAATTAAATGTTATTGTCAATTTTGTTTTCAATAAACTCTTATGTAGAGTCACAGATTAACTTTGAAGAGAAAGGATAATTGAGCTACTTAAACAACCTAGTTAAAAAATTAGATCCTCAACCTCTTGCAAGCTTCATGTCCAGAATCAGAGTTTATAATCCATTCAAGAGCACAGGTCCATAGGCAGCAATGGGAAGGTTCAATATGCACTGCAGAGCCTACTAGCAGACATCTAACCTAGTCTTCCAAACCGTAATGAATCGCAGAATGGGCAAGGTTGGAAGGGACCACAGTGGTCATCTGGTCCAACCTCCAGAGCACGTTGTGCAGGACTGCATCCAGGTGGTTCTTGAGTAACTCCACAACCAGTTCCTGACTATGATACTGAATCTATGAGAGGGTAAGTGGTCTAAAGCAGAATGGCAGGGAGAGTTTATTTACCCTGAAGCTCCGGCTTAAGAGTGCCTAAATCTACATGAGCCTACAAAGTTTATCTGAAAATTTGACCAGTCATAACCTCCATCTCTTCCTCAGTAAAATGGAATAGTTTTCTGGATTTGGCAGAAGTCTTAATATTCTTCATCTTTGTTATAAACATACTCTTTCATGCACTAATCTCATCTCGTACAACAGAGAAAGGAACCACTTTGACAAGTAGCTGTTAGGGGAGAATGTAAGGCAGCTATGTGAGGGAGAACTTGGATACCTTCCCATGGCAAATTTAGGAATGCAACCCATCATAATTTTCCCAGCTACATCTATTCAGTGAACTTCACCTGAATTTGCAAATATTTAAGGATAATACAAGTACATCTTCCAAGTATATTTGTCAGTATGTTGTTTGACTAGTTAAAATTGAAAGCAAAGAGACAAAGGGACTGATGTGCAAGGACATCTTATGCTGGAAACATTTGATTCCAACTATACTAGAAAATTATGCAGTGCTCAAGAATGTGATAATTCCTTGTTAGCAAACCACCAAAGTCAGCCTGGTAGGGTTCTGCATTCTCTCATTAACACCTCCCAAGCAGTTCCTAGGCATAGCTGAGAAGTCAGGATGGGCAAGCAAATCATTGCCAATATGTCGTTCACATGTTGCTTAACCTACACTGAGAATTGTTTTATGGCAACAGGCTACTACAGGCCATTTGGTCTTGATGCTTCAGAGTGTTCCCAGCATAATTTAGCATGCTTAATTTAGTACTATGGGTGTACAATGCCTCTGTCTGCAATAACAAAAGAGTCGTTTCTGGCAAGTGGGCAAAGAGGTATAGACCCAACACTGTTTGAAAAGGTTGGTTTGGTACAAACTTTCAGAGACTGAAGTGCATGATGTGAACTTAAAAGAGCTCTTCATTTAGGATCCCATATATCAGGGATTAAAGAGCAGGTAGTGGACTCCAGGAAGATTATTCACATTTGTAATAGATTCTCTTTCCTAAAGTAATCCTAGAGAGCAGAAAATTTATCTGTGTTTCTTTAATGGCACTAAACATAGAGGATAGTGTCAGAGTCTTTGCTTTTACAAACTTTGGCAGACAAAGGCATCACATGCATTATCTGCACGCCAGTTTTCCTTGATTCAAAACAGCAGGTAAACCATACAGTCTTTTATGGCTTTTAAAATCTTTTTAATTCTAAAAGATCAAGTAAGTCTGTGAAGCCTCCAACACTATTATGAAGGATTAATTCAGTTTATTAGTCAATGCCTTTTAGAACAAAAGTGGAGTATGAGAGTCATTCTGATAGAGCCACTTCTAAGCTCAGAAAGTGTCTTCCAAGCATATCTGAAATCCTGGCCTGATCATCAGATTCAGCATTCAAAGGAAATTTAACAGCGTTTTTATATATGTAAATAATCTAAACTGAATCTGATCAGGTGAGGAAAAAGAAGGATCAACGTGGAACTCCGGAAAGTGCCCAAACTATTGACAAAAGAGGAATAAACTGGTGCTGTGGGAAATGGCGCTATAGAACTCCCGACACTTTTCTAAACCAGATGTGCAACAGGGTTATGGAGGTTTTTTGCACACTCCTCACCTTCCAGGGATGGTGACTCTACTACCTTCCTGGGCAGCCTATTCCAATGCTTGACAACCACTTATATGAAGAAATTGTCCAACCTGAACCTCTCCCCTGGCAAGCCTGAGGTCATTTCCTTTTATCCTGTTGTTGCGTGGGAGAAGTGAGTCATAGCCACAACATAAAGGCTCACAATGAGCCATTCAAATGTCACTATTATCTCTTAAAGACCATTCGTAATATAAATTTATTAGTTCAAAATGCCTATGATCAAGAGATACGTTTTTCACCTATGCATCATTTTAGTCTATTGATCAGATTTTCAAATTGGCCAAACCAGAGCAAACTCAAAAAAATGCAAGGGGAATCAGATGCCATATTCGTGAACATAAAAGAGTGATGCTCTGAACCACTGTCCTTCTTAATATCCCGACAGATATGTTTTTCTTACTATTAAATACAATGATTTTTAGGGTATTAATAATGCATATCCTATTATTTAAATGTAAACAATGTAACTAATCTGTTTTTACAGCTGCTTAGTTTCACACAAATATAACTAATCTTTCTGAAAGTCAATGAGAAGAGATTTTAAAATGACCTAGGAAAATATGTATATGCTTATTCATACGCATCAACCACATTAACAGGTCCTAGTCCTCAATCTATTCCTGTATACTTCAGGAATTAAAAAACCTCTTTATGTTAATCAAACTGGCTGGATTCTAAGACAAAGCATAATGCATCTAATCTTCATTTAGTTTATCTCAAATAAGGAAATTCATAAGGTTTTTTTTTTACCTTTGCTTTAGTCGCCTTTTGGCTGTTGTAGGAACATTAGCACCATATCCATAAGAGAAGAGAACCCTTTCAGCTTCAGCTTCATCTTCCACTGCAAAAAATTACAGAAAGCTGCTGTTGAAGAATAGTGCCAGAACTTGTAAACTTCTAAGCAATTCTATTTACAACTCAACATGCAAAAACATTTTACTAGAAGCTAAATTTTCAGTTGGTGCAACCCTCTGGACTTGAGTGGAACAGGTTTTTTTGCCATTAGCATTGAACTTAGTGCCACACTTTAATTACTTTCAACACTTTTCATTTTTATGATTAACATAAGACTTATGCAACATGAAAGTAAAGGAAAATAGTTCAGTTGTCTTGAATATTCATGCTGTTGGTATGGTCACAAAAGACATACCACTTGTATAAGTTTAATTCACCAGTAGAAGGTTAGTTTGCTTAAATTTTTAATCTAAAGAATTAATTTTCTGGGCATACATGAGAAGGCAGAGGAAGATAAAATTAGGGATTGCTTAAGGTGACAGGACATAACCAAGTCCATGGGACCAGAAGGGACATCTGATGTTGCTAAGGGAGCGGATGTCACAGTGAGGCTGCTCACTATGGTTTTTGAAAGGCTGTGATGATCAGAAATTTCACCATGCTTGAGGACAACAAATGTCATCCATTTCTTCAGAGAAGGGCATAAAAGAGATTTTTATGTATATGCAAAATAGAAATATTAAAAGTAATCTCTGCCTCCATAGGTGATTGGTTTCTGAAAATGCATTTCAAAGGGTTTTAAACAGATTATAATTGCTTTGAAAAGAAATTCCAATAGCAGCAAGATGAAAATGTGTATGTAAATATTTCAAGTTCTGAAATTCAGATTTCCTCTCTCCTGTAAGATGAAGTGGGCCAGAAAAAAAGAAAAAAAAAACATAGAAAGAACAAGGGTATGTGTGAAGTAGACAGGGGCAGAGAGAGAGGAGGGGTAAAGGGGAACAATGAGAAAAATGGGAGTGGCACAGGTGTAAGAGAAGGAGGGAGAACAAGTAAACACCAGTCCAGGCACCACACAAAAGCTTTGATGAATCAAATAGCTGGGAACAGGAGAAACAAATGTAGAAAATGATGTGAGTCCTATCTGACTCATCTTTCTTAATGCTCAAGTGCCTCAAAACCAGAAATACCTTCATTTCTCAAGAACTTGCAAAATGCTGTAACTTCTGTTCTCACTTGTCTAATACCCTTGTAATGCTATTTTAAACAAGGATTCTTAAAACACATTTAGAAACAGAAAAGCCTCTAGAAGAGCATCTGTGGTAATTCACATATCTAGTTATATTAAAAACAACATAGAAATTTCAGTAAGTGTGATAGAAAAAGTTTACTAATGTGGCACTACAAAGACATCAACACTTCAGAGCTGTCTTAAATATGACAGGGAATTCTTCAGTGCTGTATACACCTCTGGTTCAGAAAAACATAAAGAATAATTTAACCTGCCTTTGTTAATGCCCTTCTTTTTGGTTACATATTCAGTGTCATAAATCTCAGAAAAACGTCAGCTAGATCCTGTCCTGTAAATTCAGATGTGTCTGTAGTGTCCAGTAAATGTCACATCATAAAGACAAACACAAAAGAAATTGGAAATGTTGTCGGTATCAAAATAATATTCTGTATCAGTGTGTGCTTCTCTTCTCTTACAACATTCCAGGCTCCTCACCTGACTTTGTGGTGTAAAATATACATTTTACAGGCTAAAGGACACTTATTAATGACAGTTTCTTATGCGACACAGCAAGGATGTGCCATTGTGAGGATACAGATAGGTTCAATCTTTTTCCTAGAAAGATACTAACCAATGAAAACAAGAAAATTCAAACAACTAATCTACAACAAAAATACCCGAATGTGAAGATTGTACCCTGAAAAGGAAGAACAGACTAACGCCAAGGAAATTTGCTACTGTTATTCATCTGGAAACTTCTCAGGCGCTGTAAGAAGTGGCTATATAAATATTTGATTGCTTTCAGAATAGGCTGTTTCGTGTCATTTCAATATTAATAAAGTGAGGCATAATGATCAGGGAGTAACAATAAAAATTCAGTGATCTCTTCCACATGCGTATTTTCCAAAGGAAAAAATAAAAAAGTTTATATATATTTATATAAATAATTGAAATATTATATGACAAAAGCCATCTCACATATGTAAATAAAGACACAGTTCATTAAAAACTTCAGAGAACCCAACCCCCACTGGCATCCCTAAATACTGTAAAACAGCAAAGGCTTCATGACTCAGGATGAAGAAAAAACCATTATATGCTATTTAAATATAAAGAGGTGACCATAGGAATGAAGATTTATCCTTATTATCACTAAAGTTTGTAAAAAACTCTGTCTTCCATACAGTGCTTCAGTCTAAATTATATTCACTGAAAGATGGATTGAAGTATTTCCATAACACATTCAATTTGAAAAATAGTTATATTTCCTTTTAGTTATTTTTCTACTTTTAGCTATTTATGACATATAACTATCAGGGCATAATTTGAGACACAGGAGGAACTATATCTGTTTTCTCCTTCAAAGTATTTTTTTTTCAAATACTTTCTTTTCTTCTGTTTTCCCTAAGATACTAGACTTAACTAGTATTAATCTTAGCTTTCTATAGCAAATACACTGAAATAGCAAGTTCATTATTAAATAGAAAATATACTGAAATAATATTAAGCGATAGCTTTTTTTTCCCCAAGGGAATCAGAAAATAAAATCATTATATTTTAAAAGAACAGTTCATTTGGAAACTTTCCTTTCTTTAGCATTCTGTAGCATAGAATGTGAATTGTAATTAAAATAGATACTTAAGAAGAAGTTAAGAATGATCTGGTAAAAAACTTCACTGCTGTCCCAAGATGCTTAAGAAAATGGAAACAAGTGTAAACAAAAAACAGTGTTCTGAACTCTGCCTTCCCCTTGGAGAAAATGAAAGTAAGGTCCAAAAATTCTGTGTTAATACATAAATAACTCCTTAGGCAAGTTTATATATACACACACTTCAAAAAACATGTTACTGACTAAAACAGAAGCGTGTATACAGCAAACACACTTATGGTCAGACTGGAACATTTGGGTAGTCAGGCCATTCTAAGTACAGGCTCCAGTGCACAAAATTAATGAAGCATGTACAGTCTGGTTACTGAAGATACCCTAACATCACTGCATCTTGGTAATGCCCACTTTGCTAGACACTACTGTTTACATATAAAGCTTATACAATAATCTTCTATATGGAATACTTTATAAACTGTGACTAGGTTTTGAAGGAGGAAAGAAAGAAAAGGAGAATAAGACAGTTGAATTAGTCTGAAATTTTAGAATGTCCTATTCTGTTTACGCACTGGCTAGAAGATTTCAACATTAGAGTCAGAGTTTCAAATTAGAAATTAACTGCTTTGTGGATTGATTTAGGCTGAGAACCAAATGGATAGAGATTTTACACAAATTTTGCTGTGTTCGGGAACATTTTAATTTTTGTGAATGGAAAACAAAAATTTTCAAGAGAAATCAGATATTAATTTAATCCATGGTTTAGTACTTGGAACAGACTGAGCTGCCACAAGCAACTACTTAATGTCTAATTATTATTCATTCAACAGAAGGAAGAGTTTTTTTCCTCCTTCCAATTAGTTAAAAAATTCACATTAATCACTGTACTGAAATATAAAACCTGTATTTGCCTGTCGACAAAGAGGGCTTCCTGACATTTAACATGTACTTAAATAATAGGAGAATCCTAAAGACTCTATCTAATTATAATGGATTATTAGAATAAGGAAAAGAAAAATGACTGAATAGTGAGATGATTTTCAATAAGCACAGATTTAGACATACGGATGTTTGATACACATTTACAGGTGCACTTAGAAACCTGCCATTAATATTTTCTATCAAAGTAATTACTGCCTTTTACTTGTCAGACATAATGAAGAAGAATGACGGGCACTGTAATACTTTCCAAGTGTCATGAGAAGAATGATATTGTAAGGCCAGAAACACCTACAGATAAAACAATTTGTGACAGAACTTACTTTCTGCTGTCTGCAGTATTATCTCATCAAGCTCTTTTTCAAGTTTTTCGTAAGTATCTAGTCTTGCTTGAAACTCAGAATTCTGTGTTTGAAGCTCAATAATGCGGGTTTCACTAGAAGACTGAAGACTATAAAATTCCTTTGTAAGCACCTGTGAGAAAGAATAATGGAAAGATCAGGGATTCAGCATTACAGTGATTTTTGAAAGATGCAAAATATAATATATGTAAAATGTGTACCAGTATCATATTAAATATTTGATGGAAGTTTTGCACAGCAAAGATTAAAATAACTTTAAAAAGCAGTTATTCTTTCAATAATATTATCTTGCACAGATTAAACTCTCAGATCTTAGGCCTGTCTGCTGAGGCCTTAGTAATTCTAAGAAGCTGTCTGAAAAAAGTTACAAGAATTTTAAAGGAAACTTACGAAAAGCCAGGTAACAACTAAAAAAAAAATCACACCCAGCAGTCTAAATAGTGTAAATGCAATAATTTTTGTTGCTTTAACTGGATTCTGATTTCAGTCATCAATTTATGAAGATTCCTTTGAAGAATGCAAATATAAAAATTTGGTATTAAAGCTATAACAGTCTTATTACTTATTAATAAAAGGTAGTATGCCATCAACATTCAAGACTTATGTAAATACTTAATCTACTAAGCTTAAACAAAAAACTCTCATATTCCAAAGTAAAACTATGAAGTCCTGTATAATAATGGAAATTTGATAAAGTGTTTGATAATAGGAAACAACATTGACCAAATAAATACACACCAAACTGGAATAAGAAAATCCTGGGTATGTAAAGTAGCAATCTACATACTTTGCAGAAAAAATCCCACCAAAACAGGTAAAGTAATAACCAAGTGGTACTGCTGTCAAAGTTCATACTAACTTCCTAAGTAAAAATCACAACCATTCAGAATGACAAGTGAATACAGATTTGGAGATAGAGAAATATATGCACAGTGTGCAGAGCAGTAATACCACAGTCACTGTCGAAACCACGACAGAGTACACAATGCTTTGAGAAACAAGCCACTTCAGTATAAAAAGTTCAGTCTAGTGCCACAGAAGAAATAAATGTATACGTTAAAACTGGGCAACGTATAAACCATCTGTTTCCTAGTTTAGCAAGGAAAACTACTCTATGCCCTAAATAAAAGCAAGAGCTGCTCCGGAAAGCTGTAGCTGAGCCACAAGACACCAGTGCCTACACTATTAATAAAGACCAACGTCCTTTAAAGGTAAGGAAAAAACCTTAGTACATTAATGCTTTGTATAAGAAAGAAAATTAAAAAAACCCAAGAATTCAGTCAAAAGGAACAAAAATAAAAGCTTCAGACATCAAATATTTAAATTCTGCAAGAATATTTCTTAATGAAAGAGCTCTTAAGTGCATATTTCTTAATGAATGAATTTAAAAATGTCTCTCTAAAGAGAAAAAGAAGTGCCAAAAGTGTTAGTAGAATTGAATGCCAAATATTTGAGTTACTGTCACATCAAAAAATATCCACAAAGAAAATGAACATGTAACTCAAACTGAACTACATTCTCCAAGTTTAGACATGTCTGTGCAATTAAAAATCTATTTAGCAACCTCTAAGTTTAGCAAAACTGGCACTCCCAGTGCTTGTGACCACATCTAACCTCATCAGCCAGGATCTGAATGTCCCAATACGGACAAAACAAGAAATTACAGTCTATCTGAAAATCTCTAATTCTCTTTCCACTCTAAAGTTCCTTTTCATAAACAACTTAGGCAGGTTCAGCACTAGAAATGTGGGGACCTGCAGACTGGCACTTTTCCCCCAAAAAAGAAAGGCTGCCAGAGATGTCACTTTCTTCTGTCCTGTCCAGTTTGTATCCTGACATTCCTTTGAAACATACACTACCAACGTCATTTAAATCTCATAAATCCGACTCTGTGATACGTTTCGGGGATTAACTTTGGACAGGTGAAGAAATTTTGTTTTAAAGTTTTCTCTGTGGAATACTCACATTTCCAAGATTAAAATAAGTGAACAGGATATGATACGTATGTTTTAAAGATAATAAATTCTAAGCTCGTAGAGATAAACAGGCCCAAGTGGTTAAAGCCCACATACATAGGTGCATTGACTGCAGGTGCCCAGGCTGAGTCCTTCAGCCAAGGGGGCTCATTTCAAGGAAACTACACTTAATAAAGCATAAAAATGCTGCACGGCAGTGAGGGGTGAGGGAAAAAGTGAGAGAGCGCCATGGTGCTGACACTGAGGTGAGAGAAGGAGGGGAGGAGGTGCTCCAGCTGCCAGAGCAGAGATCCCCTCTGCAGCCCATGGTGAAGCAGGTTGCCTGCCTGTGGAGCATGGAAGACCACACCCAAGCAGATGTCCATGCTGCAGCCCATGTAGCTCCATGCTGAGCAGGTGGACATCCCCAGAAGGCACTGCAACCTGTGGAGAGCCCACATAGGAGAGTTTCTCCTGAAGGAAGCAGCAGGACATGGAGGATCCACACCAGAGCAAGATAAAGCGTGAGGAGGGAAGACCATTAGAGAGGAGCTGTTAGGGACTGACTTGAATCCCTACTTCCCATTTCTCCCTGCACTGGTCTGGAAAGGGCGGAGTAGAAGAGTCAGAAATGAAGGAAGGAAGTTAAAATAAAAGAGAACAGGGTGGGGAAAGATGTCTTACTTTTGGTCTTTGTTTCTCACCATCCAGCCTATGTCAATGGGTATTAAGTGAAATTAGTTTTCCTCAGGTCAAATCTGCTTTGCCCATGATGGTAATTGTCAAGTTATCTCACTATCTTTATATCAACCCACACTCTTTACAAGCTTATTTACCCCACCTCCATCCTCTTCAGGAGGAGGAATGAGTGACTGGGTGGGTGTCTAGCACCCCACCAAGGTAACCCATCATGCTAGGACTAGTAAGGTTATGTCTTTTCAACGCTGTATACATCATGCGCACCTTGACTTTCTTTGCTGTGAAAAATTTATTCCAGAATTGTCTATCAATAAAAAAATATTTTATTACGTAACAATGTTATTACAGATCCTAGTTGCAAATAATGCAACTGAATTCACCGTACTTGTTTTGGTAAAACTGTATTCTCTCCCTACAATTCTCACATAGACTGACATAAGCAGCTTTGTGACACAAGCAGATAAATATATCCCACATGAATGAGGTACAGTCTTTAACATCTTTCCATGAGAGATTGTTTTGCTTTTTCCTCTCCCTGTGTTCTTGTGTTCCATTGAACTGATCAAACATAGTAAGCTTTGTCATTTGACCTTGCTTCTGCAGAATTTGGTGAGATACTAACAACCATAGCACGTTGCTACTTTTTCCCCCAAGCTCTTCCACTTTACATTCTAATTGCAAACAACTATGTAATGCCCTGTAAAGTGTCTCTTTATATAACATACCTCCAGCTTTCTCTGGTATTTCTCACATTCCATTTGGCACTGTGAAAGATTCTTAGCTGTTTCTTGTTGCATGAGTTGAACATGTTCAGTTTCAAAGGACTTTAACTTACTTTGGTGAAGAAGTTCAGCTACTTTGCTTTCTGTGCCAAGCTGCATTTGCCTATACCTAAAAGAAAAATGAAAAAAAAGTTTTGATCATTCAAAAATAAGCAAATATATCCTAGTCCTGTTCATTACAGGTATAAATTTCAAAACTAATACAGTATTTTGAAGACCTTAATAGGTATTCGTATGGTTATCTGTGTAACTACTGTAACCTGTATTTAAAACATCATTAGGAAAATTCAATATTATAATGACAATACAACACAGTGGGTGGAAAATTCTGTTAGTGGCTTTTCTAAATATGTTGTTAATGCAGAATCAAATGATAATGACCTTACAGTATACATTATTCTCCTTATTTTTAAAGTGTTAGATCAATGTGAATCTCTTTCTTGGTACACAAATGTATGCAGTGAAGCCTTTTCATTGGAGAAACACTAATGAAATGTTTCCTCCCCCTTCACCAGCATGTGTTACATGTGATAG
>VXBB01009758.1:557303-642801 GCA_013399915.1 Illadopsis cleaveri
GGAAACTACACTTAATAAAGCATAAAAATGCTGCACGGCAGTGAGGGGTGAGGGAAAAAGTGAGAGAGCGCCATGGTGCTGACACTGAGGTGAGAGAAGGAGGGGAGGAGGTGCTCCAGCTGCCAGAGCAGAGATCCCCTCTGCAGCCCATGGTGAAGCAGGTTGCCTGCCTGTGGAGCATGGAAGACCACACCCAAGCAGATGTCCATGCTGCAGCCCATGTAGCTCCATGCTGAGCAGGTGGACATCCCCAGAAGGCACTGCAACCTGTGGAGAGCCCACATAGGAGAGTTTCTCCTGAAGGAAGCAGCAGGACATGGAGGATCCACACCAGAGCAAGATAAAGCGTGAGGAGGGAAGACCATTAGAGAGGAGCTGTTAGGGACTGACTTGAATCCCTACTTCCCATTTCTCCCTGCACTGGTCTGGAAAGGGCGGAGTAGAAGAGTCAGAAATGAAGGAAGGAAGTTAAAATAAAAGAGAACAGGGTGGGGAAAGATGTCTTACTTTTGGTCTTTGTTTCTCACCATCCAGCCTATGTCAATGGGTATTAAGTGAAATTAGTTTTCCTCAGGTCAAATCTGCTTTGCCCATGATGGTAATTGTCAAGTTATCTCACTATCTTTATATCAACCCACGCTCTTTACAAGCTTATTTACCCCACCCCCATCCTCTTCAGGAGGAGGAATGAGTGACTGGGTGGGTGTCTAGCACCCCACCAAGGTAACCCATCATGCTAGGACTAGTAAGGTTATGTCTTTTCAACGCTGTATACATCATGCGCACCTTGACTTTCTTTGCTGTGAAAAATTTATTCCAGAATTGTCTATCAATAAAAAAATATTTTATTACGTAACAATGTTATTACAGATCCTAGTTGCAAATAATGCAACTGAATTCACCGTACTTGTTTTGGTAAAACTGTATTCTCTCCCTACAATTCTCACATAGACTGACATAAGCAGCTTTGTGACACAAGCAGATAAATATATCCCACATGAATGAGGTACAGTCTTTAACATCTTTCCATGAGAGATTGTTTTGCTTTTTCCTCTCCCTGTGTTCTTGTGTTCCATTGAACTGATCAAACATAGTAAGCTTTGTCATTTGACCTTGCTTCTGCAGAATTTGGTGAGATACTAACAACCATAGCACGTTGCTACTTTTTCCCCCAAGCTCTTCCACTTTACATTCTAATTGCAAACAACTATGTAATGCCCTGTAAAGTGTCTCTTTATATAACATACCTCCAGCTTTCTCTGGTATTTCTCACATTCCATTTGGCACTGTGAAAGATTCTTAGCTGTTTCTTGTTGCATGAGTTGAACATGTTCAGTTTCAAAGGACTTTAACTTACTTTGGTGAAGAAGTTCAGCTACTTTGCTTTCTGTGCCAAGCTGCATTTGCCTATACCTAAAAGAAAAATGAAAAAAAAGTTTTGATCATTCAAAAATAAGCAAATATATCCTAGTCCTGTTCATTACAGGTATAAATTTCAAAACTAATATAGTATTTTGAAGACCTTAATAGGTATTCGTATGGTTATCTGTGTAACTACTGTAACCTGTATTTAAAACATCATTAGGAAAATTCAATATTATAATGACAATACAACACAGTGGGTGGAAAATTCTGTTAGTGGCTTTTCTAAATACGTTGTTAATGCAGAATCAAATGATAATGACCTTACAGTATACATTATTCTCCTTATTTTTAAAGTGTTAGATCAATGTGAATCTCTTTCTTGGTACACAAATGTATGCAGTGAAGCCTTTTCATTGGAGAAACACTAATGAAATGTTTCCTCCCCCTTCACCAGCATGTGTTACATGTGATAGGGAGAAGTGTCATTAGACATCAGTGATATCAATGGTGTACCCTTTGAGATATCATGGGTATCAAGCAGCTACACTGCTTTTTTTCATGCCCAAAAATATGAAGAAAAGTCAGACCACAATGGTGTAATAATTTCCACAGTCACTCAGAATCACAGAACCTTCTCAAAAAGCAGAAATGAAATACAATTTTTAGAAAATGACAACAGGGTAATTATAAGTGACAAATAACATTTCACTTAGAAGTGGAATTCATCTATTTTATTCATTAATTCTACTTCACAGGCAATCTCAAAAATGAGGTGTAAAGTTTGCTGATGGAATACTGTAACATTAGATAGTTGAAAATTTAGGTGTGAAAAATTAGTTGAAAAACTAGATGTGAAGAACAGGAGAAAAATTAATGAATCTTATCATTAAATAACATATGAAATTCAAAAGAGATATATGCAAAGTAAATCACAGATTTTAAAAAGGCTCCTGACCTTATACATAAAATTATGAACTCTTAGCTGACTGTTTTCATTCCTAAGTGAGATCTTGGGACTTACTATACCAGATAAAACCATTAAAATTTTGGTTTCATTTTAAATAATGGTCAAAACAAGCATTTTAGAAATTACTGTGGAAGAAATAAATAATATGGAACTCAATGTATCACTTTGCAATTCCATGTTGTTGCCTGCATTACTGAATGCTGACAGGCATTTTAGTACCTCACCTCACAAGTAACAGAAGTGTCAGAGCATCAGAGAAGGGTAGGAAGGGCTACCTTTGACGTCCAGCAACATCACACACACAATTGCACTGTGTGGAATAAATCACTCAAGCAAGCTAGGACTCTACAGCTTGGAAAAGAGATGGTATAAGGAAAAGGAAGAAATATGGGGCCTGTCACATCATGAGAATGGAGATAGGAATCAACTGTATTTTCCAACAGATGAATGAGATGCAAACGAAAACTAATATAAATCGCTCTTCATACATGAAAGCTGTGGAATTCCTCACCGTAAGATGCTGTGGATGCTAAAAATTAACACTTATTTGAGAGAATACTGAACAATTTGCAACAGAGAAGTCCTTTGAGAACCATTAAATCCATGATGGTACTTCTCACACTGAAGCCACTACACAACTAACTGCAGGATTGCCAGATAAACCTTTACTCCAACCCAGCATGGCTGTTGTGTTAGCTGTCATCTGTCAAGTAACAGCTGCAACACAGTTCCACCCTATTTAGTACCTGATCTTTAGGTGGGATGGAGAGTGTTTAATAAAAACAAGGGGATTACTTCAAATATTTTCCCTGAGGATTTGAGATGTAGGAATGTTTCTGTGGCACAAAAAGGGAGCAATTTTCACTGGAATTAATTTGAACAGAACAAACAGGTGTCATTATGATGTCCCTGATAATCACTCTGTAGACATCCATTTATGTGTAAACAGTCCAATGCATGAATGAGATTGTTTCCTCACTGCATGAGCAGAGCTTGGGTGTTCTGCTTACTGAGCTCAGTAAAAGTTCTTCTTTTAAAAACGATTTTTTTTAATAGTGTGACATTTGTTCTCAAACAGAGTTACTGCACTCAAGCTGCTAAATGCCAGTTACCTATTGACTATGCCAGTCATAATTGCTTAGGGATGCTTTTCAAGTGCGGATACTTTCATCACTGTTGCCTGGCTGTATGTTCCTGTTTTCATTTTACCACACAAAAAAAATTTCAGCACTCTTGAATTCACCACACTTTGCACATGACTGGCTGCAGACATGACATTAAGTCTGTTCTGGTATACAGATTGTTTACAATCCTGGGAAGAATTCTTTGTTCCAAAATGAGTTACGTCTTCATAGAGATACATGTTATTCAGCCAACAATGCAATGAAACATACAAATTTAATTTAATTATTAGTTATATTTATTGAGTTTCAACAACAAATTTACCCCTTCCACCTCAACACAAAACAAACAGCAATGCCTTCCTGTACACAGCCTCAGACCTTCAACCACTCTGAGCTTCAATGATCTGTACTGTACTGAGCTGACACACTGGAAACATGCATGAACTGAGGCAATCCATACTTCTCTGTACCTACTTTCTATAATTGGTGGAGAAGTCTGTAGCTCTCTGATGATTCTACTCAATCAACTGGGTGCTTTCAGAGCATGCTTCTCAACCCAATCATGAGCACTAACTTCAGAAAGAAATTTTATCCATTGTTTTGGAAATTTGAAGTAGCTTACATGAGCGTGGTCTGTTTTGCACTGGTGAGGTTATGACAGGTCAGTTTTCTTTTAACCTCACTACACTGTTGAGCTCACTAGTAACTCCTTCACCATAGCACCATTCAGAGTTTCTTTGTCATATTTGCTTTTACTCTGCCAGATAATATCTCTGCTTTCTTGGCTACTATTTCAGCACAAGTGTATGTGCATGTGTGTACACAGTCATGTAACACAATGTGCTGAAATACATTCCTTTATCTGCCTAGATGGTCTCTGAGGGAAAACAAAAAAAACCACCAAAACCACCCTATGCTTTAATACTACTATTATGGAAAAAAACAACAGTGGAATGTGGGTCTGCAGGATTTTTCTCCGTCAAGAAATTTTAGCAAACTTGATATAATGAAAGAGTAGAGTTTTCAGTCTCACAGAAGAATGAGGGTTGGGAATGAAAGAGAAATTACAGACTGAGCCAATGAAAAAAATCCCACATGTAAGAATCATCTAGAATGAGGCCTCGTTTCCTTTATGTCTCTCTGCCATTAGGTTGACCAGTCAATAATGCCTGAAGTTTGCCAAAGCAGTGACATAATGGTTATCAAAAAAATTACTTCTGGAGTAAAGGAGAAGAGGGAATGCTCAGAGAGGGACTTGAACTCTCATAAGGTTTGAAAGATTTTTTAATCACGGAGCTTGTTTTTCAAGCAGTGGATATTGATATAATAACTTGTCAAAATATGCATACCAGAGGGCAAACAGAAAGATTTAATGGTAAAATCATGTAGTCCGGATACTGAAGAAAATACATCAACCAACTGGTTTTTTTGAATGGGGGAACTATAAACCATCCATCTACAAAACCTGAGATGTAGAGCAGTACTCCTTAAAAAGATAATTGAACAATGATGTACATTAGAAGACAATAAATTTGTGTAATTACCCCTTCAAAAAGTGGCAAATCCTAGTATTAAACTTGTTAGTCAGAAAGAATGTCAAGCAAGTAAATAAATATAATGTATCTTACAAAGAAAGTTCTATCAAAATTATACAAAATGAAAATATTTTTTTCACACAAAATTTTGTGACTTTATAATTTTGTAAACCAGATTATACCAACTGAAAGCTTTGTGGCATATATTTTAGAAATAAATATATATTTCAAGTTTAAAAATGGAAAAAAACTCTGCAAATTGTGAAATCACCCTGAGTCCACAGTTGGGTCAGTTCCAGATCTAAGATCTTTAAAGCAATTAGAATATACTCTCATATTTGTACAAATGTCTGTGCTTTGGTTCAGTGCCAGATTTGCAAAGAAACCTCAATGCTACAGACATTTCCTCCCTAACCTGTCTTCATGCAAACCTCCCACTTCCAGCCCCAGCATGTCCCCTAATGTTCCTGACCTTCTCCCTCTCCGTCCCAACACCAGCCCAGACATCTCTTGAATTCCAATTCTATTTTCCATTCTTTATTCCCAGGACATCTGTTTTTCTTCTTGTCTGTGTTCAAAGCCTATACAGCTTCCATTCCTATCTTATAGCCCTACTCTCTGCATTCTGAATTTCTCTCTACTCCTCTATCACCCTCATAGTTTGGCATCCTTCTTCAAATCCTACCCATCCATACCTCTTGCAGTTTGGGCAGTTTAACTTTCTCACCTTCTGCAACTGAGTTTGCCAGTTAAGGCCTCCTCATTTCCAAAGAGCCTCAACCTAAGCATAAAAGTACACAAATGAATTTTTCTTACTCACCTTTGTGCCAACTAGAGTCACAAAAGTAGTAACAGTCGTCTACATAGACCTCAATTAATTTCAGTCTGTCACAAACTGCAGAAATCCTGTCCATACATGCAGCAAACTGCCAGACTCAGTTCAAACATGGGTACTCAAAGGATCTTGTTTCCACTGGTTCTCTTTTTGATCCTTGGTACTAAGAACTGGTCACCTTATTTCTGAGCAATCAAAAATTTCCCATTAATTGTGTTCACATGCTACTCACTAAATAACTAAAAACGTAGGCACTCACATCCTTAGTTTTCAAATGCTTTCATTGTTCAGCTTTTGCAGCACCCACATTAAGTCTGATTAGTCACACAGGCTGGTTTTACAAAATTAAAGTCTGTTTTAATATTTACTAGAAATGGGTAAGAAATCTGTCATTCATTGAAAAATACATATTTTATGAAGTTTTTCTACCAACTTCATAGGCATTTTCAGGTTTTTGTAGTATTTTTTGCTTCATTCATGTCTATCAAATACATTAAATTATTTCTAGTCTGGTCTAAAATAACAATGCACTTTGTAACAACATATTTACATATCTCCAACAACAATAACAACAAAATGCTCTGAGTATAATAATTAAACACAATATGAAGCATGTCATCTAGAAATTGTTTAAGCAACTAAAATTTTGTTTGTTGAAATAATTTTCACTTCAAATTTGTTTTTCCCATACAACATGCTGAGATTTTTTTTCAGCACAATATTCCTGGTTCAGGTTGTGATTTAAAAAAGGTCCAGAAACATATAGCTTAGACGATAAAGGGTAAACTTGATTTAACATTCAAGTTCTTACCAGATGTTACATTTGCTTCGTATCAAGTAATTAAACATACAGTACTTTTGCATGTGGTTCAGTAAAATCTGAGAGAGAAAGCTTAGAAGCTTTGTTTAAAGCTGCTTGCTTCAAAGCAGATTTTTGTGTTTTGCAGCATTCTAAGCATTTATTCTGTATTGGCCTCTGATCCTCCACGTACTTCCATGTACTATTTTGCCGTTTGTAGGAAGTGCTAGCTCCAAACATCCACACTCAGCAAGACAAACACTTGGTTTACACTCCTTGTAGCTTCAGGACACCTAAACCCAAAATCACTTATGCAATAAATAGGAGTCCTTCAGAATGTATGACCCATATGTTCTTTCTACCCTAACTAGACTGATGCCCAGTGTACATTAGACTACAAGAATAAACAATATGAAAGATGTGTCTGCCTTAAATGTATTAGTCATGCTGACTGACGGACAGAAATCTATCTTTATTTTTTCTTCATCTTTCAGCTTTCTTTTTTCTTCTTGTCTCTGGGCTACGCAATTGTGCTTTCTTTTATTTGACACTGACTCTGTGAAACGTAAGATTCTCTCCTGTACCAAGATATAGCTTCAAATCTACTGAGTAGAGACTGTTTCTGCCGAGCCTATGCTTGGGAGTCATACTTCAGTCGTGAAAATTTCCAAATAAAACTTCACTAGAGAGTTTTCTCTCAATCTTGGAGCTCTGAAGGGCATCAAATCTAGCCTTCCACTTACTGTAAGAGGATTCTTTATTTTGGGCAACTGTAAAAAAAGAAGAGCAACTTCTCAGTGCTGCTGATGTATGCTTGGTTTGCTCACCTACCTAGACTATTATTACTTGGTTTAAGTAACTTATTGACTCAGCATTTTTATTGACTCTTCTGTTATTTGTTTCAATGAAATAAACGCAAAAGATGCCTGAATAACCTAACTGAACTTTACCACTATACAGACATTTATCAAGGATATGTCAGCATCCGTAACAAAAAGAAAGGATCTGAAGAAATGAGTGAGCATATAATAATGGATGTGATAAAATTTCACTGTTTCCTCCTCAAAATCTGTTTTTTAGATACACAAATAGGAGAACAGAGTCACTTCAGTAATTTTTAGGGGTCTAATGGTAGTTGCTTTTCTCTTTGCCTATACAAATTAGTCAGGATGTACAACCTTGTGTTCTCATTTATGTTTCTGGTGATAAAAAACACAGAAGCATGAAACACACGGCTGGTCCGAAAATACCTACCAGATCAGGTATTTCAGGAGATGTAGGCACAGAAGTATCTAATTTGGGAATCCAAAAAAGGAAATTACCACCTCACAAGATCCCTTGAATGAAACTTCAAAATAGCCCAAAGACGAAGCCCAAAGAAAGATTAAAGATTCCTGTTCTCCAAACAGGAAGGCTACGAAATGAGTTCTCTGAAGCCCAGTGAAGAGACCAGAGGAAACAGCTTCAGGAAAGTCTCCTAAGTTCAGGACAACAACCTAAAAGGGAAACATAGCCAAGCTAAAGGGTGTAGATATCAACACCTCAAACCAAAGTAAGTCAGAAGAGGCTGAACAGTTTTATGGTTTCTGGCACAGCCTCAATACACTGCACGAAATTTTCTTTTGCATCTGTGTGCACTAGCACATAAAATGGCAAAAGTTGTGGATCTTGGAAGTATGAGAAGCAAGCTGAACTAAGGGGGACCATATATGCGGATAAGCAGCAGAATAAGCATGATTAAAATTATCATTGTCTAATCAACTGCCTAATCAATTGTCTAATCTTTGCTCAAAAAAATAAATATTTCATTTAAAAAAAAATCACTTTGAAGTGACAGATTGAAAAGGATTCCCTGAAATGCAATATGGTTTTGTCTATGGTACATATTTTAATCCAACAGCAAAGAACTTGAAGAACATTTATTAAAACCTCATTAAATCTTCTGTCATATTTTCTATGTATACTTCTCTCTATTTGATTTCTCATGGCATCCCAAACCATTAACAAGATTAAACTAATATTTTCATTTCATGGTTTACTGCATTCCTTGCAAAAAATGCCATGCTAACAAAGCAGAATTTTGTGCTAAATCAACAAAAACTCAAGGAATAGTACAGAAATTTATCCCCCAAAAATGTATATTGAATAACGAGGAAATAATTAATTGAAATTGTAACTGTGAGAGAGAAATATAAAACAGATCTGAACGAAGAAAAGGCCAGCGACTTTCTTCATATTTACCATTAAAAAATGAAAGCATTTACTTTCATCATTTCTCTACACTAAGTTCCAAGTTTGTAGCATATATTTGGAATTGTCTGACCTGAAAATTTTTTTCTGCTGTTCATAATAGCTTTTTCAAGATACTCTACAATTTTGATAATAATTCCAGAATTTACCTCCTCAAACCAAGCATTAGCTTTTCCAGAGACTCTACTACTTTATTAAAATATTCTCTAATAGTAATAGTACTTGTGTTTCTGGAAAATAATTTTAATAGATTGCTATTGTAGCAGATAAAACATACCTGAACAGATCTGATATTGGAAGCTACAGAAATTTTTCATTACATTATCACTATTGCACTACATTACAAACATTGTTTTTCAGTGTTCAAGAAAATTAAGAGATCAGAGTCAACAGTTAGAGAAAGACTGAATTGTTTTTTCCTCTTGGATAAAACATACAAAAATTTGTCTCTTTAAACTCTCTTCTTCCACTAGTCAGAGAGGTTACATTTAACCAAATATACAGTTAAATCCATATAAATATTTTCTGGTATTTCTTGTGATTCCACATGGAGTGATTATTACTTGCTAGCCTAAACAGCATTCATTATTTCTGGATGTATATTCTCCTGTTCCCCTGATTTAATGGAAAATTCATTAAGATACTTTTAGATGTATATATATACTTAATAAAAGATAATTACTGTATGATTCCTAATTCCAATAATGCAAAGAGGGAAAAGGTCAATGTGAAATGATAAACAGAACCGCAGTTACATAAATGACAAGAGCAGTAATGAAATGTCTCTCTCCTTTTAACAAATAAAATCTAAACAGCATTACAACTATAGACTACAAGAAGAAGCAAAATATTTGGAATGCTATATACCTCCTTAAACAGTCAGAAATAAACATATAAATATTTAAGTTCTTAATTTTGTAAATGTAACTTTTATGAAATCAGTAATATAAAAATGAAAATCCTATTTTATACAGTGATTTAAAAAAATGATGATCATGAAGGAAAGAATAAGAAAAGGAAGGGTTATCACTGAAGCTTCCTGGAAAAGGACAGGGAGAGAAATGAGAAGGTAGGGACCAATCTTTTGAGGGCAGGCTAACTGGGAGACCATCAGACAAAGCTGGTAACTGCTGTGCCACCAGAGAAACTGCTTATTCCCCTCTCCGTTTTCCCCACCGAGAGTCTGGCAGAACAGGTCAGAAGGTTAGGTTGAAACTGCCATAATTTAGCTAAGGATTGGTATGTCCTTTATATCACACATAACAGGTTTGATTTCCTGATAAGCAGAGTTCAAGGTACAGGCATACCTTGTTATCTTTCAAGGACATGTTCCTAAAAGTGCTACAGTTAGCAATGAGGGACAGCAAACTACCTTTTCCCCTAATAATTAATGCAATGGATGGTCCTGGTGTTTGCAATCACTTATGAAAGGCCAGCACATTGCAGCATAATATTCCATTTATTCTTCAATGAAATTACGCCTTAAATATAAGATCTCAATAATACAAATACAAACTAATTAAATAATTGAGGTTGGATGGGATTTCAGGGGGTATGTAGTCCAACATCCTGTTCAGAGACAGGTCACCTATGAAATCAGACCAGGTTTTTCAAAGCTTTAGCCACTCGGGCCTGGAAAACTCAAGGATGGAGACTGCTCACAGTAATGATTGTAGGGGAAAAGGTTTTCTTTAGATCAAGTCAGAATCTTCTGTTTCAACTGACAGTCCCTCACCCCTCTTCCATGCCCTGCTGTGAGGGGCCTGGCTCCATCTTCCCAATGATGTATCCAGAGGCACTGGGGATACTGCTACTAGGAACCCCAGAGACCAGGCTGAACACACCCCCCCAGTCCCTTCTACTGGGGCAAGGGCTCCAGCCCTGACCATTCTGGTGGCTCTCCTCAACATTCACTCCAGTTTATCACTATGTTGCTCGTACTGGATATCCCAAAACTGTTTTTTTCTTGATGTCTTGACTATTCTCCTGATAACACAGCCTAGGATTTTGTAAGAATATACTGTTGGCTAATACTGAGCTTTCTGTTTACAAAAACCATTTGTTCTCTTCAAAGACAAGAAGGGTGATCCCACATGAGATAATGTGCATTTCCTTATTAGCAACTGAATGCTATATAAAAACTATTAATACATTAAAATTCACATACCAAAAGACTGCTATAAATGTACTTCCAGCAGTTGTTTCAAACTAAGTATGACACTAGAAAAATACATGGCTTTCCATCTGTTTTCCAGAACTAAAAGGAACTTCCATTAAGCTGCCTGCAGGCCATCAGGCATGCTTCAGTGCAACTGGGCAGCTCAGGGGAGCTTTTGTTAGAAGAGCAAAGGATGGAAAGACACGGTAATGCCAACAACAGAGATGGTCATCAAAGGATACTAAAACGACTGACAGACAAGCAGTGGGTAGGGGAGCACAACTGGACCTGTCTTCTTTCAAATCAAAGGTATGTAAAATGTCCTTTCCCAAGCAGCCACAGTAATCGGAACCACATTACCATTAACAGGAAAACAAAGCAGTCAGTGTGAAGACCTCTCTTCATAAGCATGACTTAAAAACTAAAAAAGCTCATCAACTGCATTTCAGCTCTAGAGACAGCAGTCAAATAATAAAGTGTTGTATACTGGCTGGTTAATTACAAGTCCTAAAGTGTAGGTATTTGTGTGCCATTATCCAGAAATGAAACATATATTGGTTCTAAAAAATATTTTCCTGAACTGCACAAGTCTTTCAAATCAAACAGAGAGACTGTAGGAACAATAAATAACACAGACAATGGTATAAATAGCACAAAAGAATATGAAAGATACTTTTACAGCCTAAAACAAAAGGAACGAGCTACAGTCACCTTATCCATGCTTATAAAAGCTTGGAGTTATAAATGAATCCTGCAAAGTTACATCACCAAGCTGCTTATGACACTAATGAAACATTATGACACTAATGAAACAATCTCATTTCATCTGCAAACATGAAAAAGGTCAAGTGAATCTAAGCTTTCTATAAAGCATCTTATCCCAATAAATTCTTCAGTTATCAAATTATCCTATATTACCTGCTGAGGCATGTGAGAAATGAACATACTTAAAAAATGCAGTAACTATTGTGAAAAACAATCCGTTAATTCCAAGCTGTCTCCATGCTTGAGCATATTTGCTTCACAACATACTTTTCTGTATTTTATCAGTCATCTGACAAGTTTAACAAAATTTTTATAGAAGGACCCAGCTTTACCTTTACAACTTAAGTTATTAATTTGAGAAGAACAGTATTGTGAAAAGCAGCTGAAAATAAAGAAAACAAAATCCAGGTTTGAAAAGAAGGAAAGGAAGTCAGGATTTATGAATTACTGGGATACTAACAGGCTTTGCAATACAAGTTTCATGCATGCATTCTAAGAAGAGTCTTAGATGTGATAGAACCATCACTTCTCTCCTGAGGTACAAAAAGCAAAAAGCACTGAAATTAATTTATTTTAGTGCATATTATTCTCAGACTAATCAAATTTTCTGTTTCTCTGCTTCCTCTAATTATGTCCAGCTCTCTTCTCTCTTCCTACATATCTTTTTCTTAATTTTTCTGTTTTCGTCCCATTTGCTCTGTTCTCTCCCACCATTTCAACAATTCCTTCTTTAGCTGAACTATCACAATCCCTGCAAAAACCACATCTAAAAAGCATAGTTCTCCTTCTTCTTGTAGGAGACTTGAAAATAAATGTTTGTTCTTTTGGGTCTTTTTCTCTAATGGGGCTTGTGGACAAAGACACTCCTGACCTCCAAACATTCCCTGTCCCATCTGAGTAGCATATCAAAGTCAGCACCTTTTTGCTGTGGAAGAAAGAGAAACTCCTAGTACTCTGTGTGTCCAGTGCGTTTAATATTTCATCGCTGTCATTATCCATTCTTTCTAGGAGCCCTAGAATGCAGCTCCGTCTATCACGCAACTAAGGAAGCAACTACAGATGCAATTTTTGTGCTCATTGAAGAGCAAATGGAAAGTTTCTTCTGACATCTCATACTGTTAGCATTAACTCCTCGATAAAGGAACCCATTCACTGAACAGTACGTTAAACATGGCTTTAACCCTTTGTATTCTTATGGTTTACAAGACCTCCACTGAATGAGCACCTAAATACTGATAGAAAAAGTTAATTTCCTTTCAAAATTGGAAGAATGAACTGCTGCACTTCAGTCTGTCCACGCTTTTTACCAGTTCTGTATGAATATTTAGGTCATAACTAAAAAACAGTCTATTTAGCACTGCACTTCAGTTAACCTTATTTTGTGTGATCTACAATACTTTTGCTTTGTTTATTACATGAAGGTTTTAGTAGGTGAAGATGTTTAATATTTTTCCAAAGTTATTTGAACTCTCTTCCACTCTGAGCTCCATTCTTAGCATTTCATTCTTCTGCTGTGAAGTCTGAACCAGGTTAGAACCAGATTTTAGGCTTAATCCGAAACCCCTTAACAGGGTAATATCTCAATTTGTCTTAATTAAAAACAGAGTCAATCTTTCAGAAAATAAGCAAATCTGCACACTGTCAGCTGTTCTTGGAGATGCAGTGTTATAAGTACATGACACTAAACCATGCTTGTCTTAGCAATACTAATGGGATACACAGTCTAATACTTTGACAATGGGCTGGAATTTGGCCCATATTTTCACTTCATTCTAATCTCAAAATTCCTGGTAGTCATAATCATACATTCAAAGGCAAGCAATAAACAGTGTACAATGCAAATGTGCATATAAAAATCATACTTTAAAGAACAATTACAGGTAAATTGCTTCAATTACTCCAAGATGTATTCCTCACAAAAACACCACGAGTATGGGTTAGGAATCTTCAATAAAAATTGCAGAATTACCATCCTGAAAGCAACATAAAGCATAAAGGTTTCATGAGTTAAAGATTGTGATTTGTAGTGCAAATCTTAGGGGTGAACTTGTGCTGGGAACCATCACAGTGACACAGGCTCTACTACATTGTAAGTACTAGAGCTCTTCCATCCAGTGAAAAAGCTCTTGAGGCACTGAGGTTCCCTATGATCATCCTGCCACATGATAAAAAGTGTTTAAAGGTTTGAAGTCTATTAATAGCAAATGCAAGGATGTCAGCAATAAAAGCAGTGCAGAACGTCCCTGCGGAAGAATAAACGGAAAAAAATTCTTTCTGCCTGACAGAGGTAAAGGGCCAAACACTTCAAACTGCAAGATGCAAAGAAGCAGTAGCCACATCACCTCAAAAAACGTCAGTGACCTAACCATAAAGTAAGTCAAGAATCTGAATGACTCAGACACACACACATTGAAAAACACTTCCTCATATCAGACTATCCAGTGACTATGCTGAGTAGGAAAACTGACAATCCAGCAGTACTCCTGATAGGGAGAACACTACCAAGAACTTTATTAGTTATATTTCCATTTGCTGAATCCCCATTGTTACAGGATGCTGGGGATTTACTGTACAGCTGATTGGCAAAAGCAATATAGGAAAAACATTCTGCAGCTTTCCCAGCTAGAAATTTAAAAAAACCTTCTCAAATTCATTTCTGATTCATTAGAATTTGAAGAGAAAGAACTACACTTACTTCTTGTTGGTGTCTGATCTTGTGTTATCTCCAAGTTCTTTGAAAATAGGTCTTAAATCATCACTTTTCACTTCAGTTATTTTTCAGCTGGGAACAAACCATCCTAGTTACCAATTCACTCAACACTTCTATCACATGATGAATTTGATCAGTTATTCCAAAGTGAGGAGATCTCATTTTGCCTATTTTTAGGAAATGTTATGAGAATAGTGTAACCCCATCATTATTCATATAATGATTCTGAACTTACAGGCAGAGGACAGAATATGTTCCCTTTTTCTTAAGTTCCAGGGAAGTGTAAACTGTCCTCCAGAGTGAAGCTTAAGCCTTACATCAGCAGATTACTGGAATTAAGTCCTCAGATGAGGTAAAAGGTCTCTGTCATGGGAGTGAAGGTTTTAGGAAGTTAAGATCAAAACCATTTTTACTCAAAATAGGACCTCCACCCATGATTCCTGTTTTTGTCAGAGTTCACAAACTCTTTTAGATGAGAGTCTTTCTGAAGTTTTTAACAATAGCTTTTCTTGTCAATGCTTTGGACCTTGCATGAAATACTCCCCTTTAAAGCAGATTAAACAAAAAACATTAGTGTCAAATTTGAGAATTACCATCAGTGAGAAAGCTACCAGTGGAAGTGACACCCTGGAGAAGTGAAGATAAAGCAGAAGTCACAGTATAGTTCTGGACCTTGTGCTCTATTCTCTGCTTTGTGTTGAAAAAGTATGATATTGTAGGACTCTAGATTGTAGGTGACGTGCATGAATATTGGTAAAGAAGGGAAACTGTCATTAGACTTGAATGTATGAATGTTCAGATGTGGAGACAAATACCTAAGGGCATTAGTATTTCATTAAAAAGATGTTACTTCTACATGAACAGTGCTAAGATTTGAAATCCAATTGGCCAACCAGTTTGCTAACAGATGTCTAGGCTTTCAACAATGAAGGGCATTTTCCAAGATTCCACTCATTATGTAAGGTAAGGAGATCAGTAAATTAGTCTTCACTTAGCTTTGTGATCAAGATAATAACGATGTATGTGCAGAGTAGTATAAAGCCAGTTCAGATTAATGCAAAAATACAATAAACTGGATACACAGCCTTAGATACAGCCAAAAGTAACCACAGAGATTAGCTTGTTTCACCCACACAACGTAAATGACTTTCCTGAATTCTTGTTTGAATTCAAGTATGTTGGTAAGAGTAAAGAATATCTGCTTTGAGAAAAACAGTATTTTAGATACATGTCAAATTCTAACCAGGGATCATTCTGATGTGGCCTATGGCTTAAACTGTTTAAACAATTTTCTTTGAACTTTCAAGGGATATCATCCCTTTCAAAATAATAAAAATGTTCCAAGCTAATTCAATGCTGCCTGTAACACCAACACTGGAAGACACAGAACATTTAGCATTTTACCCCCCCTAAAAGTGCGTCTTTGAAATAGAAGAAAATGTTGTGTACAAATTTCTGTTCCCTAGCCACAAAACGTAACACAACTCAACAGAACTTGCTTGTTCATACAAAATATAATCTCTTTCTGAAAGGAAATGAAGTATTGGTTATTTGCCACTTACTATGACACACATCATTATAAATTAGTGAAGGAATAAAATTTTTTACAACTGCAGATATCCTTCCCACCTATTAGAGCTTTTTTTTTTTGGTCAGTGACAAGAAGTACCTTTTCCGAGTTTCCTTGCTGGACTGTAGAGAATTACTTGTAGGTTTGTCAAGTTAATGGCTTTGACAGAATTCAAAAGTTATTACTTCTATGCCATTATTAGGGGCTTTAAAAATTTGAAACAATTATTTTTCTTATTTAGGTAAAGCCATATGCATCTTTAGCACTGTAGGAAGCAAAATCATCACCACACAAGTGCAACAGTGTGTGTCAGGACTTTTAGTCCATTAAGTGCTACACTGTTGTATCTGCGCCATTGCCACTCTTGTGTTTCTTTAACTGTGGCATCATTCTATAGAATGCTATATAATTTGGTACTTCTGTTTTATTGCTACTTTTCTGTTACTTTCCAAATTTCCATTTACTCTATTATCTTATATTCTTGCTAAACATGACAACTGATCTCTCATGTGAATTATTCTCAGCAGCACATGGAATGAATTTAAAGATTCTTGAGTGATCATGTCAACATTAGAATAAGATAAATATGTTGCTTTGGCACAGCAAGTACAGGCCACAAAAGTTTGGATTATGCACAGACAACTCCCCTCTGCACCATTCCTTGGTATGCTGTCATTTACACACACTCTACAACATATAACACAAACAATAAAAAAAAGTTCTTGCAAATTTATAAATTTATTTACTTAAAATGAGAAATACAATAATTAAGCACTGTAACATTATTAAAAGCAGAGAACAAAACTATTTTGTTCATTCAGATATTGCATATTTACTGAATTGGAACATAATCCTTTACGGTTTGTACAACCAACATTGACCCTGCAAGTACCTTTAACTCCAGTTTAGTTTAAGGCATCTTAAATTAATTTTTTTTTTTTGCTTTGGCCTAACATAACTACTGTTCGAGTGTTTTCCTAAAACACTACATTTCTCAGCTGCAACAGCATCTGTCATTCTTGGCGTGGAAGCAAGCTCTTGTATGAATGTGAGCAATCTTTTTTTGCTTCTTTAGAAATGCAGAGTATGTTCAGCAACTGTACTATGGATCTATAGGAATCTAAAGCATGTGTTTAAAGTAATTCAATGCATCTTTCAGATCATGATCAAATACAGCACGCATTACGATTAATAAAATAAACAGCAGACTGAAGTACTTGTACTCTTACAAAGACATAAAATAGGACCATAAACTTTGTGGATAGGAAAGTAATTAAAATATACACTACAAGGAGAATAATAACTTGCATATTCACTTATTCTTATGTATTTAAGAAAGTATAGTTTATTGCTACTGCAAATATTTTGGTCAGTTTTCATACTTTAAATTGCAATAACAAAAGCATCAATACTTAGTGCTTTGGTATTATTCTCCTATGAATTTCCATTTTTCCAGCTCTAGTGGCATTTACAGTTCTCATTTTGCATTTCTCGCTGACTTCAAATTAGTTTATGCAGCTTCAAAAAAACCAGAAATACACAGTTTGGGACTGTTCAAAAGAATACTAAACAGCAAAATAAAGTTAAAAAAAGGAAGAAGTGAGACCATTTGATATTGAAGGGACTCAAGAAGAGAAAAAAATCTTTCTACAGTACTATTTAAAATACGTTTCTTTCACTCTTTGTGTTTGAGAGTTTTGCTATGGAGTTTTAATAGCAAAATTTTCTATGTGTGCCAAATAGACTGTGTTTAAAAATATCTTTTTTCCCAAGGTTTTTTCAAATATTGTTCCTTCTATAAGTATTATCAGTTCTCAAGGTATTATCATTATCAGAATGCAATTTCTGAAATTGTAATTTGAACAAAAATTGCAAAAATGGCAAAAAGAAGAGGTCTTGAACACAATTCATTTGGTAGGAGTAGAACTTACATTTTTCTGAAGACCTAGAAAACTACTTATAAGCATCAGTGTTGTACTGGCAAAACTTCTTCCATTTGGAACAATCACATTTCAGTAATCTTTTTGTTTCCTTATTTTAGGAGATTCTCCTTCATTATATTCCCTCCGCAAACGGATACACAAACTTATTTTTAATTTTGGAAAATATCATTCTATTTTTCAAACAAATTCAATTTGGAAGATTTTTTGGTTTTAAATGGTTCATTTCCTATTTTAGCATTAAAATGGGAGTAACAGAAAATTACTACTTTCTAACCATCTTTAAAATCACTGAATTGATATGAAATGTGCACACATGCAAGATCAACAAAGAATCTCTTTTCAGTGATCACACATTTACATATATAAAGTTATCTGACTGTCATTTCCTAGGAATGTACTCGTACGTGAGTAAATCCTCTGAGAGTCTGCATTATGAATCATGCATTACAGCTTGTACTGCTGGCATCTTGGCATCAATTTGATTATATAAGGATTTATTTCTTAGGCTGGTAACTGGAGTCGGAAGGCCAGTACAAGTAAGCATAAAAGCTGCTTGAACGGCAAACATTATGGAAAGATAACAAGTACTAATATAATGAGAGAATTTCAGTACTTAAGTGATTCTTAAGCATACCTTTCCACGTCACATATGAGCTATAATACATAAATAAAGTGCAGCAGGCAAGTGAAAGCTTAGGACATTATCTGAACTGTAACATAATCTATACTATCCTCTTCCTTAAACCCAGAGTGTAGTAATAAGGCATTCTTACAGATTAAATATTTTCTGTTTAACAGAATACAAAAAGATAGTTCATATGACTAGTAATTAGCAAAGAAATGTGCTGAAAATCTACATATTTCTAAAAGACAAAAAAGGGATTACCACTTAACATTTCTGTAACATTTTAACATGGTAGCTGCTAAATAAAGTGCATAGAAAAGTTAAAACAAGGCAAGTAAAAAAAATAGAGAGAAACCAGTGTAATTTGTTTTATGATTTTTCATAATTAATACAGGGAAAAAAAATTGCCCTGGCAGGTTTATATGGTTAAATTGCCAAATGAGAAGAACAGAGAAACAACTTGCAAGTATTTTCACTTTTCACAAATGTTATTTTCCCCCTGAAATTCAGTAACACAAGTTCAAATTGATTAACATCATACACCAGAGCTAAAATCACAACTTTTGAAACCTACTTCCTTTCCTTTTTTTAGCAATTCCATTTTTGTATTCTATTGACACAACACTGAATAGCTGAAGATCTGAAATGTATATTAAAAACACAGTTGATGAATGACAATAATTCAGACATTTGCAGCTCCTTTGTAGGTGTGCTCAGCACAGGTGTATTTAGGTGAGTTGTTATGTTGAGTATTTGGAGCAAAAACGACTGTACATCTAGTGATGTGCTTCTCTGAAATGACAGTGTGTTTCTCACAGAACAATAATAATGTAGCATAATCACAAAACTACTAAGAATTTACATATGGATGGAAGACTTAGAGCAGGGCTAGGAAACTTAAGGTGATGGTTCCATTTGTCCAGACTCCTACAAGACAGAGCAGACTGAGAAGGATCTAGATTTGTTACATGAGATTAGGATAACTAAACTGCTAACATGAGCCAGCTATGCAAAAGACACAAAGTTCCAGGAATCACTAAGGTACATCTAGTGGAAATTATGGTATCATACGAGATAGAGCAGGAAATTATCTGAAACATTATTCACAATTCCAGTTATCTGTGTTAAAGTGAGGTCAGGATTAAAAGAAATGGTACTGAGAGGTCCAAGAGAAGATGGAATCTATCCCATGAGAAGTCAAATAAGCTACAATCTAGAAAAACAAAGTCTGACTAAGACTTTATGAGGACAAAACAATAGATATATTTGACTAATACTATCATCAGAACACTGCAATATAAACCAGGAGAAAATAATTTTGAAACGGAAATTAAAAACCCATGTGAACATAACAACTAGAACATCTTCCACTAGGAATAGTACAGTTCAGAGCTTAATTTCTGAAAGGTTACACGGAATGCAAAATAATCAGTGATCCAAAAGGCTTACTGTAAAAATGGTGTCTATAAACCTTACAGGTAACGACTATATTGCCAATATCCACATTTGTAGATTTTTTGGGTATTTTCTTCATTTAATAACGGAAAAAGAAGTACAAAAAAGACAATTACATAGCTAAAACATTCTGAAACTTATATTTTAATTGCATTTTTGTAATTTTTTGAGCATTTGTTTGACTGACTTTAGCAAAAAACCCCCAAATTTGTTCATTTCTCCTCTTTTGTGGCATTTTTCAAAACTCATGCATCATGTATATCAAGACTTGTTGCCAATAGTTCTGGACAAACTGATATAACTTCCAGGTAACACCAAAATCTGTTTAAATAATTAGGGAGACTGAGAGGGAAAGGACAAGGGTCTTAAACCTTCTGCACGAGTGCTCAGATCATGTTACAAAAAGAGGCAAAGCTCAGCCACTACCTCTTCCACTAAGTGTTCTGGAGTGAACTCAATGATTTTGAATGAGTTAGCCATGCTCTAATAAAAACAGGCCCTTCAGGGACTTGAACAGAGTTCAAGCACCTCCCACTCATATCAGAAGAAGCACTTAGCTTTCCAAACCAGGAGACTTCCAAGCATGCACAAGGATCTCTACCTAAATGTGCTCCAACTTGGAATGATTTTAAGTGCCTCTGAGGTTAGGTGGTGCTTGAGAACAGGAGGTGTTGGTAAGACTTCACCGGAATCTCGTCAGGGAAAATCAACTCCCAGATATCACTATGACAACCTGTTGGAAAGTCATTAGTGTGTGCAAAACCTGTACTTATCAAGCATACATTACATTTTGATTACTGTGTGGTGGACTGCCCCTGACTGGATCCCAAGTGCCCACCAAATCCACTCTATCTCTCCCCTCTGCATCTGATCAGGGCAGAAGAAATATTATGAAAGACTCGTGGGTCAAGATAAGGACAGGGAGAGATGAGTCCCCAGTTACCATCACGGACAAAACAGACTCAACCTGGGGAAAAATTAATTCATTACCAATCAAATCAGAAAAGGGCAATGAGAAACAAAACCAAATCCTAAAATAAACAACATTCCTCCCACTCCCTCCCTTCTTCTTGAATTTAACTTTGCTCCCAATTTTCTCTTCTTCCATCCTCCCAGCAGTGCAGAAAAACAGGGAATGGGGGCTGTGGTCATTTCATCCCACATTCCTGCCAATCCTTCCTCCTCAGCGGAGGACTCTTCACACTCCTCACCTGCTCCAGCATGGGGGTGTGTCCCTCCAATAAGAGACAGCCCTCCAACAAACTTCTCCAGTGTGGGTCCTTCCCACAGGTGTAGTCCTTCAGGAACAGACTGCTCCAGTGTGGGTCTCTGTGAAGCCACAAGCCCTGACGGCCAGCCTGCTCCACCATCAGCTTCCCACAGGGTCACAGCTTCCTTTGGGCAAACACCACCCTTCTCCCATGGGCAACAGCTCTGCTACACCACAGATCTTTTCTGTTCTTTCTACCCTTTTCTCTAAAAAAAATATGCAAATTTCCTCTTCATTTGGGTTTGGCAACTCTGAGTTACTGCAAGGTAGTTAAGACTGGAAATTTTGAAGGAGTATGGTATCTTCCTACCTTCTGCAGTTTCATTAACCAGGTCCAATCCTTTGTGTAATCACATATCTAGACCTACACTGATTGAATTTCTGTCAACCAAAAAACTTCCAATCATAGAAGACAGCAGAGGTCATTAAAAAAGCCAAAAAAAGCAGCACATGAAGCATATAACACTTCATAACAAAAACATTCCATTTTATGACCAGCCTTTGATAAATGCTCAAAGGCTTGATGATTCTGCATTGGAGGAGGACTGAGTAAGACTGATGGTAAATCATAAAAGCTACAAAACCCATGGATTTCTGAAAAGAGACTATGCTGAACTCCTTTTACTCAGAAGAGCTATGTGGGACTTGAGCTGTGTAGCTTCTGCTGTTTGTGGTGCAGTTTCCTACATTTTAGCCTGTTGTGCAGACTCCCTTTTTAATAAGTCAATGGAAAGAAACAGGTACCTTTCAGACATGATTCCATCCCAGCAGAGGCATTTAAAATTAGAAAAGACTGATGACAGCCACAGTAAACACTGTACTAAAATCCATGCTGCATTTACTTACTTTGCTCAGAAACTAATGTCTGAACTCACCCAAAGTCTAACAGTATTATTACATTTTAAAAATGCTTAAAAAACCCCACAAAATTCCAAAACAGTGATATGAACAAAACTGAGATGCCTGAATACAATGTTCAAAGGTTTTCAGTGTTAGAACTGGAAGATGTTCACCTTGTACCGAACAAAATTCATGTATCAGTTAGCATCAATTAGAGTCACAGTTTCCATCTCTACAAATAGCTGTACAAAGGTAACTGGATGGGCAGAAACAAAGAAATGGACTCTGCCATCAATCCCAACACACTGATTTCCATTTACCAATCCCTTCATGCAATTGTTTTGTCTTTGCCTGGCTTAGACCACTCTTCCAAAGAGAAAGATTGGGAAACTGCACCATATATTTTTCAGATTAATCACATTCAGTGAAGCTTTCATGACTGCTATTTTTTTAATCTCTTCTTTTATTTACACTATTCCCTTCCCCACCTCTCACTTTTATTTTCTTTACTCTTTTTTCTATCATCAGTCCTCTGCGAGTTTCACAATGTAGATATAGTGGAAGGAGAAAAATGTTTTTATCAGGTAAAACAATTAAGATTCTGAATCCCCTAAAGTAAAATCTTCCCCTTCTTTTTCTGATTTTGTCCTGATGAAAATTTACCATATTCAGGACCAGTCTGGGGAGGGGCAGGTAGAGAAGGGTTTTGAAACAGGTTTCCTTTCTATTTTATACCACATAACTAAGGGAAAAGGGATTCCAGGAAATCTTTTAATGAAGCACTTACTGATCCAAGCTTTTTATGTTTTTCCCATCGTCTTCTGAGTCTAATAAAAAGCTACACAAATTTTTAAGGGTGATAATTAGAGTAAGACCTCACTGATAACATGGTGTTGCATCATGGACAACATATAGATGGTTAAAGTTGGAACAGAATCATCAGAGAGTTGCAAAGTTATCTGTACCATAAGTGACAATACAAATGTTGCCAACAATTGGAAAATATTTAGAGTGGTATTCAAATCCAGACTGCAGAAATGTGCGTGTACCTAAGCATAGGTCTGACATGTAAGCAAAGTATCTAAAGTCCCCTTATAGTAAATGTTCCAGATGCCAGGAAGCCAGGATAATGAAATTAAAACATAAAATATTCTTTACATTAATACATATAACTTTCTCAGAAATGGAACACTGGTCTTTTTGCATTGGGGATTTTGTTTGTTTGGGGTGTTTTTTTTTGTTTTTTTTTCTTTTGAATCTAAACATGGTTGGTCTCCCCCACTTCCCTCCCACTTGCACTCCACCCCCATAACTCCTCAGTCCCTTTTAACCACACAAACCACTTAGTCTTGAGTTTTTTTCTAATAGTTGAACTATCAAGGTAGCATCAGGAAATACATTTCAGTAGGGCATGGCATATATAATCATAAACACATTAAATCACATTAAAGCAGAGGTGGCACTACATTCATTTTGAAAAAGTTATGAAATTGAAAAATTTTAAAATAATATAGCACGAAAATTTCCAAAATTCAGTGAACATGCTGAAGGAAAGGTATTACTTGTCTGGCTAAAAAATCCAATTAACAATACACTGTGTGTAAACTTTAAGGCTTTTTCACAAAAGTATTCTCCCTATTTTACAGGATGGTTAAACCAAAACCTGCCACAGGTGAGGAAAAAATCTCCAATCACAAACAACCCAAACCAAAAGACCACTGCAAATAACTTCAGGCTTATCACAAAAGACGCTTCTGCATTCTTAAAGGTCTATTCACAGTCCTCATTTTAGTGAAATACTCTTTGGAAGCAGTTTCTAAAACTAGATGTAACATTCATTTACATGTATCTGCCAAGTTTTTAAATGTTTTAGAAGCTAAACTAAAACATGTTGAAAATGACTCATTGTGGTACCAGAAGACATACTGTAGGAAATAAGAACTCATTTACAAGTGGGAGAAATACACTCACACTTCATCTGTGGGAATTCACCAGACTTCCAGTAAACTTTATATTTTAAAATAATCACGGAAAATATGTTCTTTTAACTGAAGTTTATGAAAGATTTAGACAGCTGGCATAACAAAAGAGACTTACAAAGATAAATGTAAAACTGCCTTCAAAAATAATTAGTAATTCTGCCAAAAGATACCAATTTAGCAATAAAAAAGATGCCAATTTTTTTCTTACTCTAATAGCTAAACTAAAACTGTTTAATACAGTTGTTCAATAAATAGATAACCATTTGAGACAAAGGACAAAAGAAAGATTTGATTATTTTACAAAGTAAGAAAATGCAGGGTGGGGGGACAGCCCTGGCAGGCAAAGAAATTACCACAAGGTAGCTCTTTTCTAACTTGGAGCATGTCAACTACTTTTGTAGATCTGCACATTTCAGTAATACAACTACCTTGCAGCAAATGCACTATTTTAAAAAGTTTCTTTTCTTTGAAAAGAAGTTGTCATCTGGTACGGAGAAAATAAACCTGAAATGTACCCCATTTATCTATGCATATAGAATACTTTCAAAACAGAAAAAAAGAACTCTGACACAGAAAATTAGACCCAGATTTCACAACATGTGACTGGGAACAGTATCATGAAGGACAAACGTAAAATCAAAAAACCCAACCTCATTAGCTTCTATAAAGTAACTGTAAAAACAAAAATGTTCTAGAAGAACATGCAACAGATGATAAAGCCACAGTATTTCCTCATCTGGTTTTAGGTCTAAAAATCATTGAAATGAGTTATCAATCAAGGCTCCATTCCACAGGGTCACATGACTTTTATTAATCACACTTTGGTTGCCCTTCACTATTCAGAGAAACCCTCTACCATGAGTGTACTCAGAGATTCAGGAGTCAATTACCTGAAGCGAGCAGCTTATAAACACAAGGGAAGGACTATGGTTTCTAATTATTTTCACCTACTTAAAGTACCATTTTGCACAAATAAAACCTTTTCCTCTTCCCGTTTTGAGTGGGACAAATTCTTCCACTCTTTGTAACCTACAACCAATTCTAGTGACCCCAGCAATGTATCCCAGGTAAGACAGGAAGATTTAGCTTTTTGAAGCATTTTAAAATTTATAATCTAGATTATATTTCTGGAATAGAAATGCTAAAGATCTTAGAAAAATCAGAGCAAACATTAAGCAAAATTTCAGAAGGGATGAATCAGTGCACTTCTATATCTGTTTATCTATGGCAACACTTTCCACTAAACAATTAAAATATCTATGAAAACAATTCCAGATGACAAGTTCCACATCAAAGCTTACACTAGATTATATACATACACATGCAGTAGTATTTATACTAAAATGTTAGCCAAGAGTTGCAGCATTTTGACAACATATCCAATGTTTAAATTTTAGAAGAGATATACAAATAGGCTTGTAAATACAAGTATGTACATTTTACATGTCTATTATGAAATCCAATGTTTCATATAAAGACTAAGTGCCTGCCAGGCATAAGCGTTTTATGTAGTGCCCAAGCTTCATCTTAAAGGAACCTATTTCTAGTTACATTTATTCCTACAACTATACTGCCACTTGATGGAAAAGTTTTACTTCCTCTTAAGAGAAAGTTTCTCAAATTTGTTTATTCCACGGGTATGAAGCTGTATAAACTATGGCAATGTTTTTCGCTGCTGGAGTACCTCAAAGAGACACACACACACAGAGCCTGTACTTCCTCCATGCTTGATGAGTCAGCAGGGTGGTCTGTGCAGCAATGTCTCAACTTGGCAACATCTCTTTCTTTGCTAGTACAAAAACCTAGTACTAAACAGGGCTCCCAAGAAAGGGCTGGCAGTACAGACAATGAACATGATCTTTATGGATTCTGCTCAGTGGTAAGAACTAAAAGAGTCCTTTACTGCTAGTTCTAAAGCCCCCTGATTTAGTGTTTCATATGGACCCCTCCATTCCATCTTGGTTGGGTTTATTCAGTCCCCAGATTCTGTGTCCTCACTGCATCTCACCACACTCCTCCCACAGAATTACAAATCCTCTCCCTAATCACCAGCAGCCACCCTGTGGAGCAGACCAGGATATCCACTTTCACACTATATTCCCCTTGGAGGCCCATCCAGAACAAATGCTCCTATCTCCTACTGGAAACCCTACTGGTCTAGCTAACGTTCTAAGTTACATTTTGGGTTGGGTGTTTGGTGGTTTTTTTGGTGTTTTTTTTTGTTTTTTTTTTTTTTTAATCTAAACTAGCTTCTGCTCACTGATACCATAAATAGCTCAAAAGTACCACCCTCTTGGTACCCCCATGACTCAAATGTCACGTCACAGCTAAGTGTCAGTATGGCTAAATGATGTTTGGTAAAAATGTTCTGATATCTCACACTGCCACCCTACAGATACCCAGATCAAGTTATTCCTTAGGAAGCTCTTGAACTCTGGGTAACCATGCCTTGAGCATTAATTGCACATTCATTTTGGTGGTTTCACAGAATATACTCATAGTTACCCATATAATCATATAAGTAGACACAACTGTGCCTTCAGATCGTTCAGAAAAAAACACAAATAGCTGTAAAAATTATCTAAATAGCTTTGCACTGAGTAAAGTGAAGGACATGGCCTACCCATTATCCAATATGTGATGAAATACTTCAGCATTGAACACATACAGTTTCAAAAAAAATTTACTGGTGTCCCTGAATGTAAACAACTCCCTGAGTCAAGTCTGGGATGCATTCTTGAGGCAATCTCATCCAGAAACAAGAACATACGAAAGGGAAATCAGCCCCTCCAATCCTGGTCTTGCCGTTCTTTCCTCATCAAGGCACTGGTCACCAGACATGCCAATCTCATGAAGAGAGAAAGCAACAAAACAGCTGCCAAGGACTTGCATGGTTGTCCCATCAGCTGTGAACATTGGACTCACCAGCTGTGAGCACTACACATAAATATCATATATCACTCTCTTTTGGGAAGTCCTTGATGTGATTAACTAGGCATATTCAAGGCTGGATGGACTGATGTCCAAGGCAAACAGCTCCTTGTGGTTTATGGCATGAAAGTACCTTGGCTCACTGATGGGACACTATTCTTGGTGCCTGAACATATGTGCATGAACATGTGAATGATGGTCCTTCATTTACTCACAGTTCTTCATTTGTTCATTTACAAATTAACTACCTAGCCTCTATTCCAGAAGCACATACCACCATTTTTCCTATTTGTAAGAGTTACTCACATGGAACAGGTGTCACCACCATGGAAATGACGACCAGCCTAATGTTTTCTTCACTTATGTTTAGCATTTTCTCAACAATTCCAATGTGATTCTGCAGAAGACAAACTCTAGCCAACACAGCTCAAAGCTCTCACTCATCAATGTTAAGTCTTCATGCCCAACATTTCAATATTTATGATGAGGTTTTAACATTACAAAGTTATAACTTCCTTCTCACACCACACAAGCACCTACTGGACACTGTTCTTCCGAAGTTTGCTGTCTGGAAATGAGTATAGCACCACATCCTTTTCCCGGAGGTAATCAGAATGATTTGAACTCCTTTTCCAGCGGGTAACCACCGATTGAGAAAGTAATTACAGAAGATAACTACTATTAAAAGAAAACTTTTATGGTTTCATTAGTCTTAAATATAATATTACACAAATAACCATAATTTGAAGATCAAAATTTTTGTACAGACACACAGAAAATACAATATTCCTGCTTTGAAGAATTTAGCCTTTGAACTGGTATTATAATACACTGTTTTGGTAAACACATTCAATTAACATTCCCCGGCTGTATTTATGGTCATGCTGTTATTTGTGACCTGTTCTTCTTCTGTATTCTAAAAAACACATATTTGGGAGTGTCCTATAAACAGGTTCTTTTCACATGTGCGATTGAAGAGTTAATGCTTTGGGTTACTTAATACTGGTAAGGACTTCACATACACATTTAGTCCTTCAAGTCCAGATGGTTAGAAACACTCCAGAAACAAACTATTATTCGCATAGACAACCTGATGTACGTAACAGTCTTTGAAAAAATACAAAAAAATACAGATTAACAATTTCTTCGGGTATGAGCTTTCATTTGTGTCTTGTCATTACATCCAGTGTAATGTCCCCTTTTCAAAGCACACATAGTAAAAAGGCTGAGAAGTTCCCCTGTGTTTCATAGCTCTGGTTCTACATAGAATGGCTGTAGTGTATCACACAAAAGGCATATGTAGCCTGAGGAAGCTGGCTCCAACTGCAGTCAAAAGTGTGTTTTGAGAAAAACAAGAAAAACTTCTTAATATTCTGTATTTCTCCCTAATTCTCTGCCACTAGTGTTCAACTGCTTCTCACTCGAGCATTTCCTGAAAGGCAATGTGTTTTCTACCTGTAAAGAGATTCTCAAATTTATCTTGAGCTTTTCCAGTCTCATTTTGAACTCATGTAAAATTTAGTACCTGAAACATGATTTGGTAAGGAGTTACAAAGGATCCCTATACTTGTTCATCTTGGCAGTGCTCACCATCAATGAGATGGGTGCAGTGAGTCACAAAAATGGGTGTGAGGAATACTAACAATCATAGCAAAATCATGGATTGCTGTGGAAATTTCAACCCAATAATTTAAGAAATATATATAAGCAGCAGCAGCACCCTCGTAATGCAGAATCCCTCTTTGAAGGTATTTTCCACTGCTTTTCAATTTGTTCTCAAAAGACATGATATATTTCAACCTTTCTAGGCTAGCAGATTTAAGAGTTAATAAGTAGTTTCTCAGGTACTCAGAATAACCCTTGCAACATTTTAATGATCTGCCTCTACTAATCATAATTTTTTAAGATTAAAAAAATTTGGCTAGCAGGAAATAAAAGGTAAAATGAGAATGACAAGGCTTATGGAAAATCTTTATGATATGATGATATGTTGATACTACAACTTTTCCAAAGCATCTCTCAGAGGCTGAAAGTATTTTGTGAGAACTGTTTCTTATGAACTGGGGCAAGAGCAACTGAAATAAAAGATTTTTAGAGCTATAAATATAATCATTAAACATTCCTTGCGCAGTAAGAGAACAAACTTCAAAGCCTGTGCTCCAGATGTAATGCAGCTCAGAAAGGTCAGACATCAGACTAACTTATCACTCCTATGAGTCTTGATGTAGATAATTCTTCAACATCAAGGCAGTTACAGTTACGAAGTGACTGGTTACAGGGCTCAAAACATTCATTCTGCAAGAACATTGTCTTAGCTAAGAATGTAAAATTTTAAGATCCTGATAAAGAATCTAACAACCAAAACCAACTAGGCATGCATTAGCAAGTGTGCAGTCTTCCCAACACTATTATTCATCTATTTCATCAAATCAGTTAAGTAGGTTTTCTCCTTCTGTTTATTAAAATGCATCCCAGAATTATCCATTAAGATGTAAAGGTCAAATAAACGTATCATCAAAAGAAAAGGAAGAGAGTAGGAGCCTCCCTAGTTATTTCAGTAGAAACATAGGATATACAGACTTTTTCTGTAATGGATTTCAGTGTTGCTTCTATGCCTTGGAAACAAACTAGACTTAGTCACCTGAGAAATGGACTTTTTATTTGCTTCTCCATCATATTATTCTCTTGGTTCTCTCACTGACTTCTTCGCATTGATTCAGAATTTCCAAAAGGCTGTCTTTCAGCAATTTCCATGACATTAATGAATTTTACCCTTTTAGTTGTACCTCGTATACAACTTTCTGATCAGGAGAACAAGATGAAGGTAGTTTTATGGGAAACGTGCAATAGTTACTTTGGCTAGGGCTGAAATCTAAACAAGGTCTAATAATGCCATTGAAGGGCTTGGCTTTATTCTGATAGAAATTCTAAGTGTTAAAAAATCAGGCATCATATGATACAAGTCATAAATGAATAGAGCAGCAGAAAATTATTACCAAAAACACATTTTGGAAAGCACTAACAAAGTTAATTGAAACTGAAGATTTAAAGTGGTAGTGATTTTCAAGACCTACATAGCTCCTCAATTCAAGGGATTACAAAGCACTTCATACACAAACGTAGCAGCCATGTGTAGGGACTAAGAAGTTCTGACAGTAGATTTTATCACAGGGTGATGGCAGCTTTGCCCAAGAACTATTCTGGTCAGTAGTCTTCAGTTTGGATTTTTTGAAATTCATTATTGAAATCTTAATTTGATACAAATATTCTTGAAGAGATAATATGCCCCTATTTAAATATTAGTAGTAACTCCAGAATATATATACATTGAATTAGTAATTTTAATATTAGAATCCTGTCACTGCAGTCAGCAACATCCAGATTATAAAAATATGTTAACAGAAGGGGAAAATAATTAGTTTTAATGTTTCTGTTAACAATGAAAGTATAATGTAATAAATGAAAATTTAATTATGAGATTCCTGCATGCTCCACAGAGATTCTAAATGCATTCTAATATTTATTTATTCAGGAAATTTATCCAATTATCTTTTCACCTAAGATAGTAATTGCACACAAGCCTAGTGGGCTAAGAAGATAGAGGGATCTTAATTTCATCTTATTTAAAAACTCATCTGATGAACAGAACTGATCCCCTCTCTCCATCACCAGAAAGTTTAGACGACCAGCATCAGATAGCATCTGATGAATTCTAAAATGTACCACAATTATGAAGAACAAAAAAACAATAGGGATAAAAAGGATTCAAATTAAAAAGACGATGGAGAGACTAAAATAAGTCTCTAAGTTGTACAGTCAGCTTGCAGCGGACTGGGAAGAAAAGCAATAAATCTGCAAACATGAACATGCAGACAACTTTTTGCATACTTCTCTTAACCTATGAAGCAGACACAAATGTCAAGAAATGTCAATGACTTTCATTCTGTTTTGTTTTTTATTTGAGAAAAGCACTTCCAAGTAGAAACAACAGAAATACTCCTAACGGTATTTCTACCTGTAGCAGATCATCCATTATATATTTAATAATTTTTAATAACTGAGCTATGTACATCAACCCAGAAATGCTGAAATAATAATAATACAAAATATTTTGAAATCTTTATAGAACAAACCTAAGGCTCTATATGATTTCTGCAGCCATCATCCTCACTTAACACAACTACAGAAACATGGTTTAAAGTTCATCATCTATGCATCTGTGTATATTCAAATAAGAAAAAAGTACATAATTAAAAATATCCTATTGCCTAATGGACAGAGGCAGGAATTTAAACTAGCATTTACAAAACGAAGGGTTTTTATGAATAGTGTCCACTGCAAAGTTGAAGAACAGCATTACCATAACACAATTTCCTTGAATACTCATTTTCTGTTTACTGCATACCTATTTTGTTTCTCTTTGTTATTCTACATTTCTCACTTTATCATTACAAAAATAGGAAAAGAAAAACTACCTCAAGTACATGATGTGAGCAGCAATCAGCTGTTAAAAAGCACAATTGTTTTTTTCACTAAGAAAAAAAAGGTTTTGTATGAATTTCCTTTGAGTTCCAAATAATTCTTGACTTTTTAAACCAGTTTTCACTGATATAGTTGAGTCCTGGAAAAAGATATTATACACCTTTTAGAAGAAATGTAAGGAATTTGACTTTTAAGGAAGTGAACACTCAAAAGCAAGAGATGGTTCTTGTAGGTGAAGTGCTCTAGTATGAGTTCACTCCATATTAGACCTCTGAGTCCAGCTTAAGAAAAGGAACCATTTAAGTTTGACGTTGCACCTTATAGGAAACTAGAAAATTTAACCATCAAGAAAAAATCCAATACCAAGCCACAGTGCACTTCTACGTTTTTGGTGTTGGGGTTTTTTTCTTGGTGGTATTTTGGTGGGTTGAATGTTTTTTCTTTTGGCAAGGAGAAGTAGCAGATTATTGGTCAATAGTTTGAAAATAACATTCCAGGAGTGTTCAAAAGAAGGAAGAGCTGGAACATATTTAGCATCAGCACTTAACTGTGTAGGTAATGGAGATGTTACAGAATTGCTCGGCTTATTCTACCCTTAGACAATTTCAACTGAAGAAATACAGCTTTGAAATTAGAAAAAAGTCTTAAGTCACATTACCAACAACAAGTGAAAACGTTTCCCCTTGGTCGTATTTTTTTAGAACATGTGTGACATCAATAAGACTTTAATCCAAAAATATAAAATAATTTAAAGTTTTTGTCATAGGTAAATGAAACATGGATTCTCTGACAGAAATTACAAATGTATAATGGCAAAGAGAGCAACAAAACTTACATCCTAACATCACAGTGGTCTACTTTAAGGTTGAAACAGCAGATCCTTTTTCAATATAACTTTTTCATGAATATTATACTTTGGTATTTTCTTGGCATTTGTAGACAGCTCTTCACATAAAACTATCACAAACATGAGTTTAAAAAAATGAAAATAACTGTACTTGACTAGAAAATTGGGTATTAGTTACACTTCTGATCACAAGATTTGCCAGGGGCTTATTTAACCATCATTCAGGCCAGTCAACATTCCACATACTTCTGAAGCTTTCAAACATGTTTGTTTATACAGATTATGATACCAGTGGTAACTACGATGAGTCACCTTGTTTTTACTAAACTAGAACAAGCTGTTATATACAGAACTGGACAACACAGGTATTCCTTTTTCATCTCAGGGGTTTCTGGTGATACTAAAAAATTTCTTTGTTCCACAGAACTGTGAATCCACAGCAAATTCAGAATTTGGGTGGGGTCTTTCAAGTTAAGGTATTTATACCATCTCAACATGCCAGTTAGTTACTTTGCAGCTCGCTTAGGTAGATGATTTGGAATGTGAAGAAAATCACAGTCAGGTCTTGACACCTGTTACATGGTTAGAAGAGAGGTAGTTAAAGAGACACAAACACTTCAAAGAATGAGTTTTCCATATTCCCAAGCAGAAAATAATCTGAGGAACAATCTACTTCTTAGAACTCCAAAACTCAGCATTAATCAATTTATTATTTTTTTTTAACATGAGGAGAGTCTTATTTAGTTGGAGGGCTTATCACTACGAAAAAGCTGTAAGAGCAGAAGCATAAGTGTCTCAAACAAGATTCCTATGATTCTAATTGTATGGGAACTTCCCTCCTAAAAAAAAAAAGGCAACAATACGAAAAAAGGACAGACACATTGTATGAGTAGGAATACAGTTGTTCAGAAAAGTATTTTCTCTAGGGTTCTTAAGTTTAAAAACAAATACAGAAGAACTGCAAAGTTAGTATTTTTATTATGTAAAAGCGCAAATTCAAATTATGATATGCAAGACTGATTTTGCAGAGGAGTTTCCAGTTATATATGAAATCCCCATGTCTTAGTAAATCTTACCACAGTGAAAGGCAGGAATCTCATTAGAAAGAAACCTGTGGTGACTCACATTAGCATTTTATTTTAACTCAGGCGATCAGTTCCAAAACAAGTTTCCTGGTCCTCCCTCCTCAAACAGCTTTCATTTCCACATTGTGAAGTCATCATCTTAGAGCTGCAAACCGAATTCCTTTTTGAGAACCCAACCCCCGCAATGTGCTCTAACCACTGAAAGGCATTCAGCACCCTTGGGCCCATTCAGCTGAACAAGAATTAAGCTGACGTCAAGCCCCTTAAAATCACTGTGCATATCAAGTCCTCTCACACACCCCATTTGTTCTAGTACTACCCCTATTGTTCCACATCATCAGTTACAAATCACTTTTTTCAATCTTTAGGCAACGCTATTTCTTCAGTAGTATCACCTCTGCAATTTAGGAGCTATGCATAAAAATTAAAAGCTTTAATAAATTTGTTGCTATTCTTAAGTTAACAACATTTTAACTGACATTTAACTTACATTTACTTGTAATTAAAAATTATTTAGAGCAAAGAAGGTTCATCTAGTACTTCCTTTGACTAGATGACTAGGTAGCACAGTCAGTTAATAAACTGATCTATACATTTTAGAAAAAAAAAAAGTGTATTAAACAACAAATCAAACCCAAAATAAAGATATATGACAAACTTAACCTGTACAACTTTGATGACTGTAGTTTTACATCACCTCATAGTTTACCACAGATAATATTCTAAATTTACAAAAAGTAAGGAAAAGGTGTTATGGAACATTTAAAGTAAGACTGCTTGTAAACAGGCAAAAATCAACCATAGTTTCTCTCTCCATTGAATAGAACAGTACACTGGCATAGACAATATATTCTACATATGGAGTGTGAAAGACTGAGAAGAGACGGCAGTAAGAGAAGAAGCATGTAGCAAACATAAATACTCATGACTACTGCTTTCTATCTAAATTTCAGAAAAACTATTAATTGAAGTCATCTTACAAGACAATTTTCTACTTTCATCTAAAGAAAAAAACCCACAAACAGGTTCAGAGTTTGGCCAGTGCTACTGTACAGTATAAAATCCACATTCTTGCTATGAAATGAATAATTATGTTTGCTTGTCTCCACAGGATTGTAGGAGAAATACCAAACTTTCACCTTGTTACTGCATTGATAATGGGAAAAATTTACCACCAGAATCAAGGCTGTAATTTCATTTAAACAAAGAATTTGTAACTCAATTTATTTCTTTGCAAGTAGAAAGTTAGTCACTCCTCCTACCTCCATTGCCTAGATATAAACACTGTTATACCTTCAGATTTTTATATGCTTTTTAAAGACACTTACTGTTCTAAGAGTTGATCGTATTTTCTTAAAGAATCCTTTTCAGCAGTAACTGCTCTCTCTTTTTCAGCAACAGCATTATCTCTTGCTTCTCTCAAATTTCTGAAGGAAACAAGAAATTGGAATTTTAAGAATGTTTGAAAAAAGACTGCTTTGCTTCATTAATTACTACTCTCTGATCTGAACTTCAATACTACCTTCTTCAACTCTCATAGAATGACAGATAGGTCTATCTGTTCACCTATTTATTACAGACTCTACTTCAGGTTATTTTCACATATACCAGCAAAGCTTCCAGTTCTGAAATTCTAAAACACAATTATCAAATCACCTATTTTAACGTGAAAACATATAACTGTAATTATTCTAGAAGAGTAGAAATAAAAATTACTTATTTTTTTCAGGAATCAAATAAATTCCAGTAATTTTCCTTGGTACTTTGGGAATAAGTGCAGGAATGCTGTCAGCCTAGCTGAGATGACTCACAACTTTTATGATAGACCAAAAAAAGTTTAGGTAAGCACAGAAATCCTACTTCCACACACAACTAATTGTCTAGTTACTCTGCTGTATAGGTTATTGCATATCATTGGTGTCTCCTTCTGGGTTCTATTGCTGGCAACATTTTTGATCCGCAGAGAGTCAAAATAACATTTTATTACAATCAATCAATATTTTTTTTTAACCGAGGATCAGTCAAGATGTTCAAATCACCTCAATTATTATTTCACAGACACAAATGAGAGCAGCACGATACTAAGAATAAAACATAGTATTTGCGTTTTAAAATTGGAATTAGTTACTAACAGTCTGTTATGCTGCAAGCAGGCTACAGATTACCACTGCAGAAGTCTGTACTGAGAGGATACTGCTTAGATACTGTATATAAGCTCTGTGTCCAGTATTTAGTGTAACACAGCATCAGCCCATTTGCCAGAATCCACAGTGGCTGTTGAGGATCAGACATCTGTGTTATGACTGCTTTTAAGGATTTTACTCCACTGCTGGTTTGCTTCTATGATGAACATTCACTAGCATTTAGAACACATTAGATGATCTTAAAGATTCTTCTCAATTTTGTTTTATCTAAAAGGAATCCTATTAATATGCTACAAATGTGAGCAAATCCAAGCACAGCTGCAAGGCAAGCAAAAACCATGGCTAGCAGCAATGACTAGGGGGTTTCATTTCAACACCGCATACTTCATCTGAACTGAACTGCTAATGTGGATGCAACCTAGATCTTCCCCCTGAAATTTTTTCTTTTCCCTCTCCCCACAGCAACTTTCTGACTTAAAGCAAAGTGAAATTAAAGTCTCAGGGAAGTTTTGAATAGAAGTGGAAAGTCAAGCTATAAAAGAAATAGAAAATTATTAAGCCCATTTAAATGTAAACCTAGGCTACTGTGTCACACTAAAGGTATACAATTTTTGGTTTAAAGACTATTTTCTAGAATAAATGTTTTCAGCGTCACTTTTCTGAATTCAAAGTAATTCATATAAACAGGAAACAGCTACTTAGAAAAAATAAACATCAGAATTACGTAGCAGTTAACTAGCTATTAGAGGAAGATAAAAAAATTTTCTGTAAAAATTGAGTTACTAGGCAGAATTTAATGCAGAAATTCAGGGACTGACCTTAAGATTAGATTCTCTAAAACTGACTCATACGAAAATATGGGAACATGGCAATAAATTTTGATTTATTAGATAACAACATTAGGATCAAGTATATTATGTCTCAGAGTAGGAGTACAGAGCTGTATCCTTAAGACCAGAGTAGTGGAAGTGGGATAAAAATTAAACAGGAGAGATACAGAGACTCATTTAGAGAATAAACTATTTTGCTTAGCTGAGCAACTAATCAACTGAAAATGCAATAGGAAGAAAAAGGACACAACTGAGATACTACTTAACCAACAAGACCACAATCACAGATGTGATGCAACTTCGCTTGAAATACTCTTTTAGAGAGCCAGGAGGCACACCAGTGATGCTGCCAGTTGTTAGTTGTGTGATTGCCATTTCAAAGGAGGTGAAGCACCTACACAAATGGCTGCACACTGGGGCCTCATGAGGCATCTAGCCAGCCTACCACACAAGTGAAAGTAACCTTCTGAAATGCGACAGGAATACTATCTAGAGGATCAAGAATGGGCATGGGGGCAAAAAAAGGGTGGGATGAGGACAGAGGAGGCAGCAGCTCATGGGCATCTTTATTAGGTTGTTAAACAAACCTCATGGCAACTGCCATTTATTGCACTTTGTCACATCCCTAAACTGTTTTAGAATGCACAAACTGGATTCCAGTCAGATTGAACCATGTCAGAAAAGGTGCTCAGGGAAAGCATCTCACATGCTCAACTACTAAATTGTGTTTCATCTGTAGGAACAGAGTGGAGGTAACCCAGTGTCAAACCTTTTGCAGACATTCACATGCCCTTTGAATTCACTCATGCCTGCTAATGCAAACACAGCTCATGCTTACGACAACCATACAATTGAAATTAATGCCAAAAAAATAGGGCCTGAAAGCATCACCTTTTTATTAGTGGCCCCCTCCCATTTTAGTTTCTTGAACTGATTCATCCAACTGTAAAATAAGTACCAATAAATTCAAAGGAACTATCAGGCACATCAGGCTTGGCAAAGTGGCAAAGAATATGAGCAACTGAATATTGGATTAGCTTAGCTGTAATACTATTCCATGCTCTGAGCAGGAGGATGAAACCAGCATCTTAACTTCATTTTCAGCCACAAACAGCATCTCATCACATTACACAAATTCACTGCAAATTGTTTTGCTCACAATTTGAAGTTTCCTTCGTCTTACCATTGAGGCAGACTGCCTTATGGTGGATTTTTTAATATTTTATAGAAAGAACATATGCTAGAAAGCCTTTTTCAGTTTTTTTTTGCCAAACATAGGCAAATCTAAGGGATTTGCATTTCAGAAGTAATTATTTCAAAATGAGGAACAAAACTTCTGTAAAGCAGTTCTAGATACAAATGAAATATCTTTCAGTAGCTTTCTCAATGATATACAGACACTTGTCAAATCTTCACAAGAAGTGCATGTTTAAATTCATACTTTGTAATTCAAAGTAGATTTGCATACAGGAAGTGGTGTGGAAGTATATATCTGTGTGCATGTATTTTACTCACACTTGAAAAACTACACAATGATGTAATTGTTTTTTAATTAGAACCTGTCCACTGACTGAAAGACAGTAAAAGTCATGTTCTTTTTCCACTTTTCCCAGCAGTAAGAAAACTACCTATTAGAGGAACAGATGCTGACGCCACAAATATCTTTTTACTATTGTCATTTCCTTCTCCACACAACACTTTCAGGACATCTACAGTGAAGTTAAGTTATTAACCACTCCTCCCATTTTAAAGCAATAAAATGGGAAAAAAACAAGCTAAAAAACAAATTCAGTGCCAAAGGTCCAAATCCCTAAGTCCCTAAAAGGCTTATGCATGTGCATGTAATTTCATGGTATTCAACTAGATGGCACACATACAACTCATCATGCAAGTCTTTGCAGAACTCAAATCTTCTCCAAAAGAGAATTTTACAATAATTTACAGGAAATCAATGCTTTTTTTGAATCACAATGCTCTAAAAAAACTCAATTAAAATTATTTCATACAGGCCCAAGTCTTATCAATTTTTGGGTTTCTTCTGCCTTATTTTCTGCATCAACACCTTCTCTTTGGAATCTTGGCACAGTTTCAAGATTGCTCCTAGAGCACAAAAGGCAAACTGTCATGCCGTATTAATTAACTAATACTATACACCTGAAAAAACTTCAAACCACCAAAGTTTATGTAGAACATGAATTTTAATAATCCTTTTCAAAACATAATTTTGGCTGTCCATCATTTAATAATAAATATAAACAACATACACTTACTGTACAATTTCATTTTAGTTTTTAGACTTCATTTTAGACTCCCATCAGTTTTACAATTGAACTGAAATTCTTACATTTTGAACACCTCTCAAAGAGTCACTCAGCCAGGATTATATCTAAGCACAAAACAGTGCTTGGTCATTTCTGCCCATATTAGGTTATTAGGCCTACACCTTACCTACCTGTTTTCACGTTCATACATCTCTTTAGAGGTGCTTCTTAGTTGCTCAATTTCTTGATTTGTTTTCAACCTTATTTGTTCCAACTCTTCATGGAGTCTCTTTTCATATTCTGCCTTATGGTGGTCTCTGTAAATAAACAAATATATTGCACTAGCCAAAGTATCAAAACTTCAGGTACAGCTTTACAAGAGAAGAGTTCTTCTTGATTTTACATTTTATTTCAATCTTTACTCATTTACTCATACCTCTCAATGACTTAAAATACTTATCAGCCTATGTTGCTACATAAATTAAATGAAACTCAACCCCAGGAATAAATAATATTTAACTGTCAATAAACAGAAGGGTTTTTTGCACACAGATTTAAATTTTTAGAGTAATTTAATATTGATTAATCACATAACATTAACATTCTTCCAGAACTTCTTTGTCAGCCTCTACTCAAGTGCTTATATTAAGCAATCACTTAACTCCTCACTTTCCTCTTCATCACTGGGTAAGGATTGATTAACTTATTGATTTGCAATGCTGCCATGCCACTACAAGACTTCTTTGTGTACTATCTGCACCTCATACGAGGGAAAAAACATCATATGAAACATTCAAGATTAAATGCAGTGGAGATTTCTGAAGTCAAAAAGTCCCAAGATTTGACAATTTATCCTATCAATGTAACATATAAATTATTTAAAACACAAAGTTTTTAAGCAACAGATATCAGAAGATAGCAGGATAAAAGAATTTCATTTCAGAGAAACACTGACTTTTTTTGTAATGTTGGAAGCTCATGACAGATTGTAAGGAATCCCATAAAAAATCTCTCCGAGAAAAATAGTTATGTTGTAAGCACTTAACAGTTAAGGGATGTCAAAATTTTATAGCATCTAGTTAATGTTCAAGAAAAATCAATCAGCAATGAAGCAACTGGTAAAAATCACATTTTTGTTTGGAAACAAAAGCATATTATGAAGATATGTGCATTTACAACTGTAAAAGGTTTTAGATTTCATTTGATTTCCAATCATGTGATAGGCCATAATTCTTAGAGATCAGTACCTGAGCTGGTCAAAAACTCCCTCACATTAACTAAAACTCCCAAATTATTATGCCTGCTTGTCCAGGTTATCCTTTTATTTTATTTCCCTTCCCTTTTATAAAAGAAAACTTTCCAGGTTTTCTTTTTATTGAGACATTGTATTTCAGTTGACTGTTCAAGAAAATAAACTTATTTATTAAAGTAAGTTTAAAAGTAAACTTATTTCTTCTCCGTCCTCAACTGTGGCACTCTACAGCAAATACTGTATGAAGACCTTTTACACAATAAAGAGGTTTATAATTAAAAAAAGCAAAAAGAATATGATTTTTTAAAACACCATTTCAAAGTAAGACTTAAAATTTTATTTAAAACACAGAAGTTCTGGATGAACATGGTTCTGAGATACAAACATGCAAAACAAATTTAAAAAACTCTGAGTGACTGCTTTGAAAGGCAAAATAACATTTAAAACTCTTCTAATATGGGCTGGAGCTCCATAACTGATCATTTCAAGAATGCCCTTCTATTTTCATTTAGCTAACAATTTTTTAGTTGTCTATCAGGACAGTCATATTAGCACACTTCCTCTTAGTGACACAAGACACAAGATTTATGGATATACATTGAAAATAAAAAGTTTGTTTTATAATTAACTGAGTAAACCTACAAGAATAATTGCCATAAACTCCCAATACTGAAAGTTTACTTCCACTACTATGGTCTTATTAAGGTTTTTAAAAAATGTTTGTGATACACATTATGACCCAAGAAAAGTGTTCTGCTTCTAGTTCCATAAATATGGGTTAGCTTTCTGAAAAATGAAATTAATTAAATGGGATTTGTGCAAGAAACAAGGGAAAACAGTCAAATAACCTGTTTACTAATAGAAGTGAACAGACAATAACTTGCCTGGATGCAACATATTTTTCATACATTTCTTCCCTAGCTTTTTTGGCATCCTCTAGCTGAATCTGTAGTCTCTCAAGACGATCTTCTTCATGTGCACAGCGAACACTAAGCTCCATGTTCTGGCGATTAAGATAATCTTTATCTTTTTGCAACAAGTTGAGGGATTGCTGTATGGTTGCCAGCTATAAAAGGCATTTAAAAGAAAACTTTAACATGAATTTCAAGATAAGTATTTAACCTATTTGCAATTTAATTTTAACTCTCTTCTGTGAAATCGCCTGAACCAAAAGACTCTATTTACACTTTAGTTTAAGTAAGTTTAGGAAGCTTTAAGCTGAAAAAAAAACTTTATTAACATTACAATTTTATGAGTTTTCATTATTTATTGCCAGTAGTTGGTGCCTGAAAAAAGAAGTCCTTTCATCTACATCAGTATCTAAACAGTTCTGAAGTACTGAATAGCAGTGGTACTGAATAGTGCTATGTCAGAAATACTGATGAATCTTGGTGCCAACCTGTCATACTGACTACAACATTCTCAGGAACAGCAGTGAAACATCTAAGGGCACCAGGGTGATTACTGCTCCATAAAGAAATGGTAAAACTGATAGTTCTGGGGCTGATGTAAGGCATGACTGTTGTGAACAAGGCAATGCACCAGGCCTGCCCCAAGGGCAAAGAGCTGGTGTTGCTCAGAAGGCTGAACTGATGTCAAAGTAGAAACAAGAATATGTTGAGAACAGCCCCCTTTGTGTCAGATCAGCCATGTTTCCTACACCATGAAGTAGTGTGAGACACAGTAGTCTCCACCCATTCAAGGTGAACACAGTTAGAGAACAGCCAAAGAGCATAAGGGCACTGCTGCAAGGTGGCCCAACTCCATAATCATGATAACAAAACACAGTTTTTCACCCCTTTTAAGAATTTTGCCATTTAAGCTCCTGAGGATTTCACATATCAAGTTCAAAGAATGATAAATTAATAACTTATCAGAAACATGTCTCCTACAGCTACAAAGACATCATGTACATGGTTTAGACAGAATTCACCTTTTCTAAGTCATAGAAGGACTAAAGGTTACTTAAGGAAGATACTGGAGACAAAGACATGGAGCAAGTAGTTAAACAGATGACAATTTATATACAAACAGTGCTCTTAGAGGCATGCTCATCTCCATCAGCCCACTTGCTGAGCACCACACTCAGAGCAAGGTATAAATGCCTGTTCTATACTTGATTTAAGAAAAAAGAGTAAACATGGTTTCTCTCCAAGTAACATGTTTTATGTATATCCATAGTGAACAGACATCATGGACTACAACACAAAGAAATCAAGCCGCTCCCATGAATACTTCTCCTCTGAAACAAGTACTGTGCAAAAACTTCCAATTGTGCCAATCCAGGACTTGATACTTTATCAGTATACACAAAAACCAGCACAAACCTTCCAGGAGATTTAAGTAATATACATTTTGAAGAAGTATTTTAATTTAAAGTAGCGCTACTTTTATTCACCCTGATTAATTTAGTATAAAGTTAATGAAAAAAGCCATTGTGCTGCTATTCTGCAGTACTTCATACATATGGACAAACAATGTATAGGACAGTACTTTTTTGGCCATTGCATGCTGGGAACAAAAGTGACTTTTGGTGTCCTCTTATGACGCTAGTCTGAGGAATAAATAGACTAACAAAGCCTTCGGACTGATACTAAAGAGGTATTTTCTAATAGACACTCAGATTTTTCCCTAACGTTTCTGACAATCTCTACAGCTACCTGTAAAATTAGGCAGAGCAATGCTATCTTTAAAGTGGCAGTTTTAGCCACTACTTTATCTGTAACATTGTTATTTACACAGGGACACTAAGGAACAACAATATCCCCCGAACACTCTCAGGAGTAGTCAGTCTCATTTATTCAGCTGCTAAAGTGTTAACACACAAAGGTCTTCCATACTATTCTTGCAGGGCTCTGCCTCCCTGGCTGAATCCTTGCCAGAGCACGGGAAGTGGGGAATGAATTCATTGACTTGCTTTGCTTGTGTGCACAGCTTCTGCTTTGTCTACTAAAGTGTCTTCATCTCAGCCCTTGAGTTTTCTTGACTTTTACTCTGCCAGTTCTCTCCCCCATCCTACTGGGATGGGCAAACAGCTGTGTGGGGACTTAGTTGCCAGCTGGGGTTAAACCATATCAAGCACACTCACAGCATTCATCTTCCACTGGTAAATTTTCCCCTGGGGCCTCCCAGGTTCCTGATCTTATTGGCAGAGTTCAGTCTGTCTTTGCTTCAGCCTTCTAAATCACATACCTAGGAAAATGGCATGCATATAATGCCTAGGAAAAAATGGGAAGCACTTGACCAGTGCTGAGGGAGATAGCCTATGCTGCAGTGAGTCTGACCAGCCATTTGAAGGATCATAGCAAGTGATCAAGGCTTCTGACCACCAGAATCCTTCTTCAAGGAGGAACACTCAGTTGGGTTGGTAAATATAATCTCAGTCCCTGCAAGGATTATGAAGTAAATCCCCCTGGAAGCTACATCCATGCATACGAACAAGAAGGTGACAGAAAAACTAGTGGGAATTTACCAAGGCCAAACCTTGCAAACCTGACAAAAATGATAGCTATGTGGATGGGGGGACCACTGTCCATGTCATTTGCTTGACCCTTTCCATGGCCTTCAGCCACCTCTCAAAACAGCTCTATGGAAAAACTGGCAAAATGCCAATCAGATAGACAAAAATCAGTTGAACAAACTGAATGTGGGACAAAAATGTGCCCTGACAGCAAAGAAGGCCAAGTGGCTACAAGGCTATATTAGCAACAATGTAGACAATGGGTTAAAGAAAATTATTATTCTGTGTTCAACACTTGTGGAGACTGTATTTGGAGTGCTATATCCCATGACATAGATGTCATAAAGACATGTATTAACATACTGAAACAGGACCAGAAGAGCTCTACCAAGATGGTCATAAACTGCAGTGTATGATGTACAGGGGATTAAGAGAAATACTTGGAACTTTTTTCAGCCTACAGAAGAGAAATCTGTATGGGGAAAATAATATTGCTCTCTTCACCTATGCAAGTGGAACACATAAAAATAGTCAGATTCTTGGCCGTACATAGTGACAGGACAAGATGCAACAGAAAAAAGCTGTAACAAACGATTAGTTTTAACAAATGCATTTTCACAAGAGGGCAGACAAACACTGGAACAGATTGTCCAAAAGGCTGTGGCATCTCCATCATTGAAGATATTAAAACTTGACATAGCCCTAAGCAGCCTGACCTAATCTTGCTCTGTACTGCATGGGTGGGTTGGAGCAGCTGGTCTCTTGAGACCATTCTAATTAAATTATTTGATGATTCTGACAAACTTGATTAGACAAAGAACCAAACTCCTGAGATAAAGAAATACACAACTAGGAAGGTAATTATGTTTACCTCTTTTGCTAAGTCATTTCTTTCTTTAGACTGTGTTTTGTATGACACCTCCAGTATTTCATAGTTTCTTCTGAGTTCTGACAATTCATGCTCAAACACATCACGTTCACTGTGAAAGCAAAGTTAAACTATTAGATGCATAAAGCTAACTATTAGATGCATAAAATTTCTGTCCCTTTTTGATTTCTCAGCCTTCTTCCAGTTCACGACACTGACTTCTTCCAACCAGCCACTCACAGAAAAACTGGTGATAATCTTAACCTTTTATAGTTATTAACACCTGCAACAGCATCATTTTGTATGAAACAACTGAGGATTATTTAAATACTCAGGAACAAAGAAAATTCTACAATACTAAACTCCCATCCTAAGTTATTTCATTCTCCTCTGATTTTTCTTCATTAATGTAACTTTGGGCTACACATTTCTTCTCTTAGCAATGATCTTATTTACTGCTTTAGCTTTATCAAGTTTCTGCTGCTATTTCTCATGACATTCTCTTGAATCTTTTGCAGACATGTCAGTCCAAAGAAAAAGGGAAGCAACTTCATTCCCATCTCCCTAACAGAGCAGAAGGCAATGTATACTTGTTCTCAGTAGGTACTCTCCCCTGCATACAGCCTTGATACCAAAGTGGGTTGTCATGTTTAAAATATAAATCACACAGCTGCAAAAACTGTGCTGGTGTCCTGAGCAAAAGTGCTTTCTGCATGCACAAAGAAGCAACACTGCATCTCCACTCTCACCCTGTCAGAACAGTGAAATGAATGAGCCAGTATGAGCTTGCAGTTCAGAAAAAAGCTAACCAGTATTATATTAAGCATAGCATCGCTTTAAAACTGAGATAAACTGTACTACAGCAGAACTAGATTTGACATACTGTTTTTTAAAAGCAGAAACAAGTCTGGAAGTGATTTACTCCTGCAGTGCTCCCAAATATCCTCATGCAGTTATGCCAACAGAGCTCTCCCCTCCCCTTCGTCTGTGCCTACCCAGCTGAATACAACCTACTCTCTCAAATACAGTTTTGGCACGTTCATTCATGCTTTTCTCAACTCAAGACTATTTTAAACGCACACTGTTAAACACTGGGGCCATTCACAAGAAAGTTATTACAATCCACTTATTAAGCTGCAGTTGCATATAGGAAGCAAACCATAGCACCAATCCATCCTATTTGCAACAAGACGCCTGATAGATTCTGAGGTTGTTTTTGTACATATAGCCGTGAACCAAAAATGCTGTGAATCCAGAAGACAGATTCCCCTTCAAATAACTTAGTAGGCAAAGTAACTTGTGTCAGTAACTGCACCTGAGTTCATTCCCTATGAACAAGTAAGGAGCTGACAGGGTCTTTTCTATTCATAATCCCCATTTTTGAATCCATTTCTCAATAAATGTGCCAAAGATCAAATTTCTTGTACTTGCGAGCATACTGAAAAAGCTATTTGGAAGCTGGACTGTGAAGTATACATCTATGAGTATATTCACAAGAAGTCTATTTTCAGTACTTGCAACTGCTTTTTGCAAGATGGATAGTCAAAATATTGGCTATAACAGTACAATCTGTATTTTAAAAAAGCAAGACACTGGAACTTCCTGCAGTTAAATCAATTCACTAAGGTAATCCAAAGATTATCTGCCTGAGTTCTTATAACAGCCCTTTCAAATCTATGGTTTCAAGGATATCTTAAGTTGTAAATATTAATTCCCAAGGCCCTGCCCTCCTAACTCACTCTGTAAGCAGCACAGAGTAGAGCATAGGGCCTTTTGTTAGATCACTGCTTTTAAACTACAAATAAAAAAGGAGTACTTGTTCCAAGATGCTTGCCATCAACAGCTCCCACTTCCTTAGCTGCAATGAGACTGCTAGGCTCTCTTGAAAACACGGTAAATCTGAAAATATAAACTTTTAGGAAGATAATTTGCTGCACTGCTTTTCAGAATGTTGTTCATTTTATGTCTGCAATATACTAAAGGAGGTAATTGAATCATTAGTGTATGAGGTAAGGAAAAATGTCTGTGGTGTGCATAAGTCAAAAATAAAGCTAAGAACTCTGGTCAATCAAGGCTGATCTTTATTAACATTTGTATGTTAGTTAAACACTTGAATTACAGAGATACTTACCATTTTACTTTATCATAGTTCTGCTGTCTGTAATCACCTTGCTGAATCAACTGCTTGGTATCAGCCAGTTCCAGTGTTAAACGCTGGCATCTGACCTCGAGCTCTGACCGACTTCTCCTCTCGTCTTCATAGCTCTAGAAGTGAGACATTTTGAAATGATCACAGCTGCACTGATATTTACAAGTAATCACCAACTAAGTTTCATGAAAACCTCTTATGAATATTCAGGTGGTAATACTTTCAGTTGTCTCAGTATTTGGAAATTTAGCACATCCCGAAGTAACCAGCTATATCGATACTCAACTTATTTTTATCTCATTACAAATACTTGATTAAATGTACCTATTTTTTCCAGCACATCTGTCCATTAGCAGAACTTTCAAGACCAGTAACCCTCATATATACAGCTGGTGGTCTGCAAACCTATACTAGGAGCACAAATGTCACACCACCTTTACAACAGTTTCAAACAAGTGAAGATACTTGTGAAGATACTTGCTAGTTAATTTGAAGAAAAAAGAAAGAGGATGGTTTGTTCAGCAAGTTTAGCAAGATCTGCCATTATCTGAAAGATTTCAGTCAGTTACTCCCAAATTGTAGCTACTGTATCTGGTAACCTACGTTTGCTGAAGCGTATCATGGAAAGCTTTGGTGGAAGAAAATATAAAATAAAATTAAAAAGTTTTCTTAATGGTCCATCAGCATTAATTTCCATTTTTCCCTTCTTTTTCCTCCTCTCACATACTTTTACGGATTATTCTGGAAACTAAACAAAAGCAAAGCAAGAGAACACACAGCAAGTATTCATTTTTTAAAATACTAGATTCTCCTTTTGAAGATCAACAGATTTCCTAATCACACTCATCCTCTCCAACACTCCACAGCAATTGCAGACTTTTACACCTTAATCCCCAATCCAGACTCCATTTTTCAGTTTTCTACTACGTTGGTACTTTTTTCACAAACTTATCTTACTTACTTGTCCTAAATACTGTATTACTTAGCAATTTATTCACAAGAATGACCAAAATAATAATGCTCATTCACTTATACAAGGTAAAGCTGATGGACTACAAAAGGAGTTGCTTGTCAAAAATTTGAGAATACCCTCTGGCATCTAGGTTTTTTCCATATCCTACTTCCCAGAATACTGCTGAGTTCAGTTTTTTACTGCTGTGACTGACAGCAAGCTCAATAATGGATGCTTAATAAACAACTATTCTATCTGGTTATTATGAATGGACATCACAATATTATTAACTGAAGGTGAGCACAGCCTTAAGATGTCATTACTAAACCAAGCATTTAGCAACTGCAAATTACATTTATTTTGCAGTAAAAGACACTGTGTGAGTGCATAATTTTTTCAACAATGGCTTTATACAGTTATAGGAGTATAACTGTGTAGCTACTTATTAATAGACAAGGAAAGTTTAGGACAACAGCATATATGGAGTATATGACAGACGGACACAGATGAACTTCACAGACATCATCAGCTGAAAGACTGGCAGAATGCCTTCCTGAAAAAACACACCTAAATACTTGTAAGACACTACAGAAAGGCTCCATAATCTACTAGCTGTATTGTAACTATTCTGTTGATAAAAAAGAACTTTTTGTTTTATATTTTACATACCTACTTATCTTCTCTTCTACTAAAATCACTTCAGGTCACAAATCACAAAAATCACAACATCCATAATGCTTTTAAGAAGATTCTGCACGGTCTACCATTAAAAATACATCATGTAAAGATGTGACTGTTATTCATCCTAACACATACACATCATTATTTATAAAGATGGTGTTATTATAATAGTAGTCTCTCAGATATTTTCAAAAGGTGTTGTGCACAAGTTAGCTAAAGTTTCAAATATGTAACATAATGGTGCAAGTACCCTGTTATGCAGTGCAAACATGACTCATCTTGCAACAGGAAATGTTGGTAAGGGCACTTAACTTTTTAAGCGCAAACTGAATGATTAAGTTTAGAATACAATTCTGTGGATTTCCTATGCCATTCTGCTGCTAATACCATGCTGGAATTCCCACATCCTTCACTGAGTGGGCTACTGAAGCTTCTACAGTATTATCTATCTAGAAGCTAGAATATCGAAAGTATAAAATTAAATTGGTTAACCTCTGGAAAAATTCATCATAGATAGCTTTAAAGCAACAATTAACAGAATAGCTAAATACCTGCAAAATCAGTTCTTTGTAATACCTGAGACCTAAACTTACTTTTGAATTTTTTTTGTATTTGATAAATCAGTTACTAATGTTATGGTAATGTCATGTAACAACATGGTAATTCCAGGCATGGAAAGTTAAATTCTGCTTTGGAAAAGTGATACTAAGACCTACCTTAATTAGAGGGGTTTGTCGTGTTTGTTTTTTTTAAGATTTAATGTAATTCCTGAAGAAACACTAATTATACTGCACACGACACTGTTTTTCAGCTACCTAATCTTAAGGTGTCAAAGTAGTATTTTAAACACATGAAGAAACATGACAAAGCAAGCTGATACCCAGTCTAGGCTGTAAATAGGCTGACACACAAAACTCCCTATGTGGTATGCACTTCTCCAGGTAGTACATACACAAGCTTCTGGACTTCCATAGCAATACACCTTAAAGACATCCAACCAAGTTGCCTGTGCTTAGGCAGAAGCTTTGCTTTGCATGTGATGAAATTAATATAGTTTCTAACAATGTCCATATACACTGAATTGATTTTAAGATCTCTGCAATGGAACAACTTTATCTTTCCATTTATCTTCAAAAGATAGCTTGACCATCTTGATGAACAGCTTGGCCCTGCTGCAGCAAAAAAGGAGCTTTTAGAAGAATCAAGATACAGAGCTCTTATAAGGACAGAAAAGAGGTCCTGGAAATAATACCGATAGGCGATATTAGCTTAAGTAAGCCCACAAACCTTAAAATAATTAAAGGATAAATGGAACTTCCTTACACTGAATGTGATGGCCATAATACTCAAAATACTTCATGGCTTTTCTTCAGCCTCTTACTAATTTTTGCTTCTGCAGAGAGCAGAAACTCAGACTAATGAGATGGTTAAAACAAATGAAAAACTAACTTGTCCTGTGTGACGGACAGGCAATCATTGTCTTAAATTCTTGACAAAGCTGCCAGTATTAACCAGGTTTCTGCAGGGCATGAGTCAGTTAAGAAGTGCTTTCATTTGGTTTACACCATCCACACATGATGTTTCAAGCAAGAAGATTCTCAGCTTGCCTGATTTGCACTACTTAAAACCCCAAACTAACAGAGAAACTAAAGATCTAATGGCAGACCTCAGGTTAATGATATTAATCTTCACTGCTACCCTCAACCTGGAATGAGCAGCAGTTTATAGCAGCCACTGAAATAAACATCTAACTGAATTTCAAGTGCAAAATCCAGGTGACATACTCGAGGAACTAAGTTAGTGACACATAATACATAATAGGGCTTACATGATGTTTCAAAAAGCCTTTGGAGACAGGAAGATAAACCGAAATGCAAGGAATAGATTAATCACCCAATCAAGCAGTAGCAGCACAACTTCTTTACACCATCTACAGATAAGACTGTGAAAGAAAGTGATCCTGCTTTTTAAAAGCTTTTTTTTAAATGATGTTTTTCAAAGCTTTTTTTTTTTTCAAAGATTTTTTCAAAGATCTTTGAAGAATCACTTACAAAAGCCAGCACTTTGTTCATATCCTAAAGGCCCTAGACAAATGTAAAGCTACTGTACTACTGTGATGTGAAAACAATTCCCTCCAGTTATTTGGATGAGGTGCTGCGTCTTTGTAAAGATGACACTTTGCTTCAATTGTTTACATACTCTGCATTCAAAAATTACTGGTCAATACATTATTTATTGGAGTGCAGCAGCCCAAATGTCAGGAAGAAGCTACACATAATTGGATAAATAAGATATCTCTTTAGTAACTTGCTATGAAATTGGTGCTCTCCTTGTAGATGGGAAATCGGTAATCTGATTGTAGATAGGTCACTATTTGGCACTATAAACAAAAATGTTGAGCTACTCCAAAGTAGAGAAACTCTGCAAGGAACACATGAAAGAAAAGCCTGGGAAAAAGTGCTTCTGTAGCAAAATAAAGTTTCTCTGTATCTGAGTTTACTAGAATTTTCAGTGAAATATTCTCAGATGAGAAGGATTCTTGAGACCATTACAGAGCAGTATAATTAAAGTATCTCATACTTCTGAACCACAGCTAGCAGTCAATGTGAGCCATAGCTATGTACTGAAAGAGTAGAAATGTATTGGATAGAAAAGGGAACTGTCATAGATATGAACTTTCCTTAAGACTTGGAAATATTAAACTGCTGCCTCGAGCTCACACTTACTGATAGAGTATCATCTTTGCAGCTGTTCTCCTGAACAATATTAACAATAATGAAAAAAATCTAGGCACATATTTCACCTAAGAGCAAGACCTCATCTGTTGCAAGAGAGTTGTGAAGACCAAACCATCAAGGCACTGTTCCAAAGAAGTGGTGTCAGGGGCTGGGGAAGGGTTCTAGAGTGGAGTCTTTACAGATATGCAAACTTCAGGAGAAACCCCAGGGATCTCAGTCCTTTTAGAGCAGCAACAACAGCCTCAGTTTTCTAATATTCAGACACATCTAGTGCCAAGTGATCCTTTGAGTACAAAAGCTTAGTTTATTCTTTGAAGACTATAGATATGTTTTCCCTCCAGCTGGAAAACATTATCACAGAGAAAATTGTTAGTTATGTCTAGCAAAACCTGACAGCTACTAATCCTGATTCAAAGATGAAGTCTTAGAAAAGGTCTTTGTCCTACACATAACCAGCTTTGTCTTTAGGATAACCACAGCTTTCAGATACTTTCATGCTATAAATTTTATTGCAAATCCTGAAGGCAACTTTATATAAAAAATAACTGAAGGAAAGGGAGCCCTGATAAAACTGTATCAATACCAAATTCTGGGAAAACATTGCCAAGAAACTCCCAGCCAGAAGAAAGCAATACTTAATCTTCTGGAGGTAGAAAGAAAAGCAGTATTTCCTTCCCAGACATTCCCCCAGCCTTGAGAGAAACCCTCTAGTAGTAAATTACATCTGTTTGAGGGAAGGTTCTAACCACTTTGGAAACAAACAACTCTGAAAATAGTAAACTGATGTTCAGCATGGGAATGCACAGATCAGAAGCTGGTTTTATTTCTGGGAAGCTCCTGGTAATACACCACTATAGTTGGACTTCCTCCTCTATCTTTACCTCCAAAGCTGGTGGTGCCAACATTATTTATACTTGAAGTACTGAGCACTGTAAAAGGAGGACTAAAACGAGCCTGTACCATAGATTTAGTAACAAGTCAGTCAGCAGTACAAGAACATGGCTTTCACCAGTTCCACCCCCCAAGCTGTGGCTGCTGTACCCAGAACCAGAGGAACTGCACTGATCTAAACCACAGATGCAGCAATGGTGTACAAAGAGCCACTAATTTAGCTGTAGAGCACAATCACTTACATTGAACATTTTAAAAACAGAAAGCAGCAGAACAAGTATCTTATATCAGGCCATGTTCCAGTGCTAGAGATCAGTCTTCACAAGCCATTTTCTGCTACTAGTTGTCAGAAACAGCTCCCTACCCTACTGGGTCTGTGTTACAGATTCAGCAGCCTTTAAGGGCTAAGAACAGCTGCACACCAAGAGAAGTTTACAAAGTTTTAGAGTCAGCATGGTTGTCTTACTTGATGAATTCATTTCACACTTAAATTTTCCTAATGCTGAGTTAACCTATTAAAACAAATTCAAATTTTCCTTCAAACTTTTTCCATTCTTGGTTTGCTAGATAGTCATTCCTACGAGTCTAGAACATATTGTCTCATGTTTCTTATTACTTTATTTTGGGGTGAATACATACATGTATAAAATCTGCTCAAACCTGGTCTGTCAACCACAAACAACCAGAAAAACCAACCAAATCCTCCTCCCCCAAGATTGGGCCTAAACATAGTTTTTTGTTCGTTTCTATGTCCCAAAAACAAGGAAGAAACCTGTGCTGAAACTCATTAAGAAGAGTTTAATTCTCTGCAAGAGTAGAAAAAAGAAGGAATGCTTACTGTAGGAAGTAGCTTATTCTCACAAAAGAAAAAACCCAAAAACCAATTGTCTTAACTTTAGTGATGACTATATTTCAAACTTCTGTACTACTGATTTCCTAAAGAAGTTTTAAACTTTAAACTCAGAACAGACTTTGTTGATAAATTACACAAAGAACAGAAATATTGCAATGATTGGAGAAAACTTAAAATTCACGGAACACTGGATGGAAACCCAGAAGAAGGATTTGCAGAGTATAAATTATTAAATAACAGGCAAGAAACTTCAGCAGCTATATTTTATGTACCTGGAAAAACAAAAACTACTGGAAAAAAAAAAAAAAAAAAAAAAATCCAGTGAAAGAGGGTGAGAGCTTAGGTAAGGCTCTGAACAAAACTTTTTTTCCTACTGATAAATTTCCTTGCAAGAAAGTCTGACCTTCACGAAGAGCTCAAAAAAATTACCCCAGCAGTACACCTTGAAATTGCTTTTTCATAAACTGTAAGAGATGCATAGGTATGTCAGCTCCTGTGCAACAAGCACATTAGAGATTCTAAAGTACCGTCACATCCTGAGGATGCTCCCGTTACCTTGTTTTCTGAGGTACCTTGTTACAGAGACATTCAGCAAGTCACAAGGTAAAACCTGAACTTGCCAGAAACAAAACACAGAGAGTCTTAAGCCTCTCCATAGAAGAAAGGCACAGTGCACTTCAAACTCTGAGAAACAGATCAGTGGGAAAGGTGGAGAGTGCCACCATGTGGTGCAAAAAGAACAAAATTAGAAGTCTGTATCAAAGAAAGGTCACTGTCCCAAAAAACGCATTTCTAGCACAACTTTAATTATTGTTATCAACTATTTTGTTAATTTGCTTCAGCAGAAGTTAATAGATGTCAGTCAAATCTCAAAGGCTGAAATCCTCCTCTACAACTTTATTAAATCAAAGCACATTAAATGTACAATGAAGGAAAATGCTTATGCAAGACAAAAATTAACAGGATTAGTTTAATCTCAATTATGACCAGAGATGGTGACAGAGAATAATGCTAAGCACATAAATGCATAAATTTTATTGACTACTTTCGCTAATTCAATCAGAATGAGAAATGAATGTACGTGAATTTCACAAGATAAACTTGCACAAAGAATTCCTCCTTACACCTGATCATTCTGTAAGAAAATTTCACAGGGAAAAAAGGCAGTAACTAAAACATATTCTGAGAAGTAGTAAAATGACAGTGTCATGGAAGTCTCTACTAGCCACAACCTGGATAAATATACTTTGAGCACCTGAAACTGTTGTCCCAACTCCACATTTATGCAGAACTAACCTAAAATGCAAATCACCCTAGCTATATACATACCAAGAATAATATAAATATTGATAAATACATTAGAAAAAACATGCTCCTTATACTACTTCAATTCCTTGGCTCTTTAAAAATAAAAATTAAAAATATGTATATAATTCGTTTCTCTACTTCTGGTGTTTACACCTTACCTGAAATCAAATTCTCTTTTTCTTTAGTATAGAAACAAATAGGAAAATTAAAATACAAAGAATTGAAAAGCATAACGGAGAAGATGCAACTCCAAAGAAATTTTAAAACCACATTTTTATAACATTAAAACAAAAGTGAAGCAAACTACTACCAAGACATTCCCATCTCAAAAACTATACACTGAACCATCACAGTGTCTTCAGCTGCTGCTGGGCAAATCTCCTGTGCAGCGTCCCCACCTTGAAATGCTGCCCTCAAAAAGCACAACACAGCTGGTAAGAGACTACCCTGACCAGTCTCATGAGCAAATCTTGCAGGGTAGCCATACCATAAAGCTAGCTGTTATACAAGGATGCATACAGCTTACTTCCTCTTTCCCTCCCTCCCCACAGTAATTTTTATACAGCAAAATAGCTTTTATATCTTATACACAAATAACGATTTGGAGAATGAGATTTTTGCAACGTATGTATTCAGTTTATGAACTGAGATAACTAAGGAGCACAGACCTCTGTCAGACTCTTCAGCTGGGACCTGTACCCACTTAGTTCTTCTGTTAGACTCTCCTTTTTCATCTGTAGATCATTTAGCTCTCTTCTTAAGGAATGGACTACTTCATAGAATTGGACCTAGAAGAACAAGACCGATATTCAAAGCTGAAACTAGCAAAATTGTGATTGCAAAACTACAAACCTCAAACACATCAGCTCAACATTTTATGACAATAATTTACCAAATTATTTCTAAGGCATACCATAAAGATAAAGATTATATTGCCATACAACTAAGGCAGCTTCCACTCAGGCTCATCAATCAAAAAAATACAGTTGCTAATGGACACATGGCCCCATGCACTTCCTTGTGCCAAACCTCGAGTCTATTTGATTAATAGTGCAAAAAGAGGAAAAAAAGCCCCCAAAATAAACAAAACCCCAAACAAACCAAAAACCTATTTTGTAATACCCAACTTAACTTGCTAACTTCCCCCAAGCCAATATAAATTTTTATGGGGTGTATACAAATTGAGAGATTTGTTTAGTTTTCTGCCAGCTCAGCATGCTGAATGTGCACCAAGAAAAATGCAAGAGCAAGCACAAGGAGCAGGAACAGCACATAACCAGGAAGAACCATGACACTCCCTTCCCACATATCTTCAGCAGTAATATGCTGTTGTATGGATTCAACTGCATCAGGAAACTAAGGCTCTGAAAGGCTTGACTCTGCTAAATTAACACCAAAAAAATCCAATCTTCTAACAGGATTAAAAAAAAATTAAAATATGTAACACAAACTCCTCTCTCTTCCCCCACACTAGTCATAGGCACTGTCTCAGGCAAGTAAGTCTCACATCCATGAAACTTTTTCAGAACTTTTCTTCTGATCAAGAAAAAAAGACTAGAAAATACAGCAGTAAAACCACAAAGTCAGTATTAAAAAACAAAAAGAGACAAAACAAAGAAGAGCTTTTTTGATATACACCCACATACACGTACACAGAGGTTATTATTCCCAGATTAAATCGATACCTTAAAATGTTGCATTTAGGGGTGTGTGTGAAAAGAATAAATAAGAAGGCACTGTTTTCATGCAAAAGCTATTGCATGCCCTCCATCTCTAATGCTTTCTTTGATATATGATTAAAGAAGAAATACAGACAAGAAAGCACAGATTAAGTAAGCATACAAGAGCAAGCTGTACTGCACTTCCATGCAGAAGACAGATCTCTGTTTTGCAACCTGTAAACAGCAGAGGACAAAGAAAAGTTCCAGGTATATTTCACATAATTGACAGCATCCAATTCTAAAAACACAAAAGCCATAGAAATTTGCAAAGTAAACACAGGTGTAGAATACTTTATACAGTAAGGCAAGCATGCAACATGACTGAAAGATTAGTATTTTTAACTGTAGCATCTGATGATTCAATTAGTCATTTCTTAAGAAAAAAGTAACCCTATTATCACTAATTGAAAACCATTTAAAACATTGTGTTTTTTTAAAACTACACCTGCTTTTCCAGTAAGTTCTTGTATTTTTACTGCAATATTCCTAGGAAACCTAGGAAACTTGTGTTATCACACCACAATTATTTCCTAAAACATAACAACCTTAAAACAGATCTCCCAGTAGAAATCAAGATTACATGCGATACAAGTATCAAGAATAAATGTATTTACACAGCATTCCCAAGAAAAGATCCTTGCATGGTAATAAGAAAATGCAAATGAATGCACCAGATGAGAGTGAGGTTACAGCAGTTCAACTGTTGTTGCTATTTAGCTGGTTAAAGAGCCAGTAAACATTCATGTAACCCAGCAGTCAAAGCACACTCTGCCTCTTGCCAATGCAATATAGCAGAAACAAAACTTACTCTAAAAGAGATTTCAGAAACAACTGCATATCTTAAAAATTACAAACTTATACTGATATGCTGTAAACAGTCACCACTTTCCAGGTAATTTTTTAAAAACTCTTAGCCTGTGCCCACCACTTGTTATGGAATATCAGAATTGAGTAAAAATGGGTGGGTGCAAAGGCTGAAAAGGTTGGCTTCTGTTAAATGAAGTTCTGTAAAAGCAGTTGCATCAGTTAACTGCCTTCTTAAACAAACACCAACTGAGCTGCAGTTAACAAAGTGATATATCTGAAAGACATGGTAATCAAAATCAGTTGAAACAACTTGCAGAAACCATTTTTCAACAATTGCTGGGTTTTTTACAGTGGAATACACAAGAGGTTTACTGTACTGAATCAATTGAACTGGTGCTTGGCAGCTGAACCATTTAACAGCCTGAAGTATTTTCAAATTTCATATATACTGTTTCTAAAAACATCCTAGAAATGACTAAGCAAAAATCTGAATTTTTATATATACATTCAAAACAAAAAAGTATGATTTTAAGAGAAAGATGTGTATAATACCATTTTTCAGTTGTCATCATTAGCATTAAACATCACCTAAGCTTTGTTCTAACATGTCACTATTGCACCCCTTTGTGGAAGAACAGTGAAGAACGTCTCATATTTGCTTTAATTCCAGTGTTTCAAACTTACAGTATCTCTATGTACAAAATCTGCATTTAAGTTCTTCCTGCTGTTTGTCCAGTACACCAGGTTTCAAATAAAGTCTAAGCATTACATAAATCTTTACTTCCATCCTGAAGAATTGCAAGGCAGTATTTTATAACTGATAAATAGAAAAAAAGAGTTTGAAAATTTCTTGCTCAAGTTGTCTAAGCAGGACCCTTTCTCAACAAGGAAATTTTTACCCAAATATCAGTGGGCTATATTATTAGTCGGCATATAGATCTGGAACCAGAAATTTTAATTGCCTAGAAATGCACAATTTCTCCTTAGGCAAGCAAAGCAGGAAACAGCATCCCCTTCAGAGTCCTTTCCCCAGCCTCTGTGAGCCAAATGAATGCAGAGACAGGACGTGTGAAACAGTTCTGTAGCCTCCAGCATCTGTATCAGCTGCATAACTCAAAGTAATGACAAACAATCACCAAGCTTAACTGATACCTTTAGGTTCACATTAATCCCCTGTAAAAAGAAGTTGAAAAAAGCAGAAAACAGTACTTTACTACAATACATCTGTAGAATGCCTTATCCAGAAAAAGAAAAGGTCTAAAAATGACTTCTTCAAAAGAAAAAGTAGTATGTGAAGAACAAAGGAGCTTCACTGAACATTTAAGTAGAGGAGTTTTTGTCACAGATAAAAATACCATTAACTGGTTGAACACAAGAGTAAAAGAATAAAAGGTTAAGGGTAGAAGGTGGCTGCTACTCATCTCTCTTACTTCACATCTTTTTGACAGCCATTTTCTACTCACAAACTAAATCTAAATTGTGCTGTGACAGCTTCACTTAAAGCAGCTGACAAGGTTACTAACTCCTGGTATCTATCCTGCCTGGCTACAAAGTCTTTTGTACTGACTGTCAATCAATTCCTGAAGTCCTGAACTTCTTGCACACCAATTTCAATAGATCCACTGACATGGATTTCAGTTTCTGTTAAAATCAGGGGTTTTTTGACCATGGTGACGAAGGAATCAACAAAACTCCATCAAATACTTTTGCAGAGGGCAGTGGGTACAGCAGACAGCTAGGGGGTGACAACCTAATAGCACCCAAGCTACATGTTCTTGTTTATCCCACAGAGCCTTATGATTTTCCTAGCACTTTCAAAAGCCCAGCTTTTTAAAAGATGTTCACAAGAACATCCTTCAGATAAGGGTGACAATCTCTGTACATATCTAGAGCGCAGTAAAGTATGACTTTGATCTGGAGAATTCATCCATGTAGCATTTATACCTCAACAAATGTACTAAGGTTTTTAATGTTGTATTATTTACAGCTTCATTAATAACAAGCTCTGTAGATAAGTACAACGCTAATATTTTGGTGAATTAAGGTTTATATGTCTAAATCTTCTTCATTCTCATAAATCAGCTGGGATGTTCTGTCCCTGGTTTTTTATTGCAAACAAGAGCACACTGTGGCCTCTCCACATACCCACAAACCATCATTAACAAACATCTTAAATCAAGAAAACGAATCTTAAAGTATACATTAAGGTACACTTTGTCTCCTGTGTTTAAGCAGGAAAGGGACATATGAAAGCATAAGAGAAAAGTAAGGGACGTTTGCAAGAGCAATGCCAGCTTGCAGTTCTGCCAAATCAAGTTTCAAACTCCATTTTTCAGCCTGCTGTATTTCATCTCATCAATGTATGCTCACATTTTAATTGTAACATCCCATCTGCTTAACCTCCTTAAAACACATCAGCAGTTCTACTCTCTTTCAAGATATCAGAATCAGGGATTAAAAGGTTCCTCTCTTTACTGGAACCCAGTCATAACAGATTGATCAGGAAACACCTGCCTCTGAAAGTCCTTTATTTCTAGCTGGAGATGAAAAAAACCACAGCCCACCACAATTTACAGCTTGTGATGGATTGAGCCTGCCCAGCAGCCTATATGGCTGCTGACCCACTTGGCTGCCTCCCCTGGGACCAGGAGAAAGTGAGAAGAATCAACAAAAGCAAGAAAACTCAGGTGTCAAATTTTCTAAACATTACTGAAGGAAAGACAGGTGAGCCAAAAAAGTAAAAAAGAACTCATCAAGAAAGAAAAAGCACAGAACTCATCGTCTCCCAGAAACTGGGGAAACTGATCAACGCTGATGCCCAGTCAGTCTCTGAGTAATAATCACCTTGGGAAGCCATCACGCGCCATCTCCTCTTTCTTCCTCCATCTCCTATTTATGCTGCTGTATGACATTTTATGGCATGGAATACTCCTTTGGCCAATTCGGGTCAGCTGTCCAGCTGTGTCCCCTCTATCAATCTCATGACTATTCATAGCTTGCTGGGGCAGGGAGAGGCAGAATGGGGAAACAAGAAAGCTTTGATGTTGTGCAAGCACTGTCCAGCAACAGCCAAAACACTGTTTTAGCCACCAGGGAGAAGCACAGCAAGATTCAGACTCCTATGAAGAAAGTAAACCCTGTCCTAGCCACATCCAAGACACAGGTTATACTTTAAAGTAGTACAAAACCCAATACTTACTGAAATATATTCAGGGATAGAAAGCTGATCTTCAGGAAGAGACTTTAGCTTCTCATAGCATTCATCTGTTAACTCCAAGTCTCGCAAGCTACGACGGATATCTCCAGCCCTCTCTCTCAACTGATGATTTGTTTCCTCCAATTGCTTCTGTCTCAATAAAATAGTTTCCATTTCTTGCTTCATTAGAGCCTGATGTTTCCTTCAAGATGGATTTGAAAACAGAAGATACCAGGTAGTGAGCAACACAAGTGACAAAGCTTCACAATACCCTGGCAAAGAAGTGAGTTCTGCTCATTTTGTAGAGGGAAAAATTTACAAAGAGCAGGTAGTTAGTGCCACAATGTATACCACCATGGTTAAATAGTCATATCAGATACAGTATATATCAAGAGCCAGGAATTTTATAGCCACTGACAGTACAAAGCTCAACTAACCTACTTTTTTGGTTTTTAGCTGCAACCCTTGAAAACATATTCAAATCACTCTTTAAAACATGGTCATTTCTACATTGCTTAAAAAGGAACCAAAAAATACTAACTAATACTACAAGGCAACATCTACCCCACTGGTAACAGGAAGTCTGAGGTCAGCAATGCAGTCACACAAGGACACACTCCATGGTGTATACAATTCTACTACATAAGGATGAAAAGTGAAGTAAAAGACTGACAAGAAAACTAATTAAAAGATTGGGAAAATCAGTTTAACTTTTTAATGCCTATAAATAACAGTTTGTGCATCAGCACATTCTTACTGAGCACTCCTTAGATAACTCAAGTATTGCCAGCATAAAAAAATTCACTCCGGTGCATCTAAGCAGATGACATCGTTTCTCTGGGTCAGAAAGAGTGACAAACGTTTTCCTAAAAATAAGTTGCTCTCAGTTGAAAGACTTTGCCAGAACTAATCTCAGGTCTAGCTCCACATCCCTAAATCTGTTCTAGCCTTACTGCAAAATAGGACTTGCAAGCAGTCACATCCCACAAGCTATACTTTAACATGACACTATGTAAGTAATGCTCTTCCTTCATAGGTGTGGAGATACTCAGCTGACAAAGTGGTTTGGAGAAGCCTGCTAGCCAGTCCACTTCTGAGGTTAACTCCAAATATTTCAGAAAAACAACATGGAAAGTGAGTTTGTACATCATCAACCAAACGCATTTCTGCCAAATAACAAATACTAACTGGAAAAGCTAAACATCATGCACTTACCTTTCCCAAATCTTTTATGCTGCAATAATTAAAGATTCTGTTTAAATTGATGGAAATTCTGTCACCTCTGCCTAGTCCTTTTACTCTTTATTGGTTTTAAGAACACTTTTACTACCTCTTCCTACTAAATTTTGAATAAAACCAAACCCACAAACTTCAGCCAGTGAGAGTCGAATTCAAATTAACTTTTATGTAAAATAAATACGTAAATTCAATTTTTAGAATGAAAACTCTACTATAATCTGCAAAAGAAATCCTATTTCTGCAACTAATAATTATCTATGTTAATAACTTATTTACACAAATTCAAATTAATTCACAAAATTTTTAAAGATGAAGTTGTTAATTTTACTTCTATCATACCTGGCATCTTCTTGCTGCAATGCCAACTGACTATCCAGGCGTAAAGACAACAGCTGCTTTTGATGGATTGCATCATTAAGCTTCTCCTCCAGCTCCTCAATCTAAAGAATGTGAGTATAAAACAGAATAAGTTACCCTGTTTATTTTCAAAAAGTATTTTACAAAAAGATCAAGTTGAAATAAAAATATGAAGATCCCAACGCTGTGGGCAGCACAAAAATGGCAGCAGAACAAGGCCTCTAAATACACTAGGGGTTCAGAGGAGCTCTATGACACTGTGCCCCAACTGAGCTAAAAATTGAAAAAAGCCTTAGTTCTTAACTGGGTCTGCTTCAGCCAAATAGTTATTTGTTCAACTAGTTTCAAATTAGGCTAAAACTCAGAGCAGAAAGCCAATAAAAAACAGTTAGCATACAGTATGTTGTAAAAATGAACTGCACACAAATGTGGCAATGTTTTTACACCTTTCTTAATTTCATGCATCTTCATGCAAGCTGTACTCAACAAAATCCACTGTTAGAATATACCAACATGCTATCTCTATCTTCATTTAACAAAGTATTGAAGAGTATTCAGATCACCTTTTCTAGTACTCCACAAGTTCAGCTTCAAAGCTCTGTTACGCTACTAACATAAGTGACAAAATTATTCATCATTTCTGAAAGAAAACAGGTGTTTTTCTTTTGTATTTAGGAAAGACAAAGCTAATTAGATCCTCCCTTACTTATTTATAAGTAAAATGACTTGAAAAAGTCAGCTAAGTTTTCCGTATCTTTGTTTCCGCTTTTTCTCATTAAAGAACACAAAACACAAGAAAACCCCCAAACCAACTACGTAGATCTCCATCATGTAATTCAAAGAAATTATTTTCAGAAAAGAAGTCTCTATCATACTCAAAAAGCACCAAAGTCAAGAAAAGATTATATAATCAAAGGAGAAACACTACTTACCTTGGTCAAATACTCAACTTTCAAGTTGTCAATCATCAAGTTTTTTTGCGATAATTCTATTTTAAGCAGCTGAAGATTATGGAGCAACTCCTTCCGTTCAATCAGCTGCTTAGTGATTTTTACAGTACCTTCTCTCTCTTCAGAGGAAGAAACATCATCGGTTGGTACTGTGGTTTCCAAGCTGATATCCTCAGATTCCAAGGAGCTAGAAACATTGACTTTCTTGATTACCTTAGAGCTTTTATGCGACATTTTTTTCCACTATTCACAAAGCTTTTTTTTTAAGCTGTACTTTGAGATGAGCCCCCTGAAGAACCAACTGCAAGAATCAAAACAATTAAACGAAATGTCATTACGAAAAACTAACCACTACATTAGACCACTAAGCAAGCATTGCTTCTCAGTATCACATGAACTTCTTTTCACCCAAGAAAAACACTTTGGGAAGCTCTGGAGGGCTGCTGCCTGAGGTCTCTCTTCCTGAACAATCATTATCAAGTGTTTTGACTACAATAAGATAAATACCAGTGTGAACATCAGTGGGAATCTAACTTACTAGTATGATGCTATAGTTAAATAAAGATACACACGTTGTCAAAAGCACATGCACCAAAAACTCCCAAGACCCATGAGGTGTGTTCAGCACCCTATAAGAGGCATAACACGACTTACCGGAGAACACAGTAAAGGAATACTTTGATCACAGAATCACATAGGTTGGAAAACACTTCCGAGATCATCGTGTCCAACCTACGACTGAATATCCCCTTGTCAACTACACCATGGCACTCAGTGCCATGTTCAGTCCTTAAGCACTTCCAGTGATGGGGACTCCACCACCCGCCTTGGCAGCACATTCCAATGCCCAATCACCCGAATGTATAGAAAATTCACCTAATGTCCAACCTTAAATTGCTCTGGTGCAGCTTGAAGCTTTGTTCTCTTATCCTATGGCTGGGTGCCTGGGAAGAGAGCCCGGCCCCGACCTGGCGACAAGCTCCTTTCAAACCTCGCTGGCCTTTGCCTTTGCCTTCGCAGCAGCAGCAGCAGCAGCAATAACCCAGCAGCCACACGGACTTTTACAACCACCTGGCACAGACCAGGGCTGCTACTTACAGACGACGCTGCTCAGAGCCCAGCAGGGAGAGGGGACGCCGCGCTCGCAGCCCGGGCCAGCGACAGCCAGGCTGCCCTCCGGGACTACCACCACCGCCTCCCTTCCCCACAGCAGCCGGGGGCAGCACGGGAAAAGGGGCTACTGTTCGTCCCGCAGAATGCCCGGAGCTGCGGAAGACAGTGGGCATCTGCCCAAGGGGTAACTCGGCAGCGGAGGGGGTTGTGGGGCAGCGGCCCGGGCCGGGCCAGGCCGAGCAAGTCCGGGGGTCTGCCCCACACCCCNCCTCCTGCCCGACACCAACCTGGTCCTGCACCAGGTGAGTGCGCCCGGGAGGGAGGGACGGATGGTGTGGCCACCTCAGCGCTGGGGAGGGCCCGCCGCTGCCTTCCTCTGGGCCCCACTGGGCTCCACGTGGAGGCTCAAGCCTTCCCTGCACCGGCCTTGTTAAATCCCTGTGGGTGTAAGTTTCCGTGTGGGTTCCGGCGTCGCGCTGGAGAGGCGCGTTTGGCAGCGCGCTGCAGGCTTGGCTCCTCCCGTGCTTCCTGTTGGGCTGTTTGATCCCTGCCTGGGTATTCTTATCTTTCCCTACCAGCTCTTGAGGAGAAGGCTGCAGCATCAGCGTGCCTGATCTGGTCTTAGACAATGTTCCAGTTTTATGGGGGAGAGTGTGGGGTGGGGGTTTTGTTTGTCTTCTTTGTTTTGTGGTTTTCTTTTGTTGTTGTTGTTGTTTTGGGTTTGGTTTTTGTGTTTTCTTTTTTTTTTTTTCCTACATGAATCGTAGGAATAAAGAACAGTATTTATTTATTTATTTACTTAGTTAGTTCGTTATGGTCCGGTTTGGGTATGAAAATTCAAGCAGAGAAAGTTGGTGGACTCTAAAGTAAGCAATTGGGATCTTCATGTAGTCACTGAGTTTTTGGATCTTCTGTGGTTGCTGAATTTTTCTAAATGCCTCTTCTATTTTTCAGAGTGTAGATTTAGGTTCTTTACACTGTGATGTTGATTTCATGTAATGAATAGAAGGTGCAAAATCACCCCATATACAACTCTAGAAGCACGAGGGCAACTTTACTCTGCAGCCCATCAATAGCTGTGCAAAGGTTTGAGTCTGAGTCGGGCAGGCAGTGTGCTTTGAGGCTGGGAGGAATTCCCAAGCCTGATGTTAAGCTTTTTTCTTTCGTTGATTTTGAATACCCGTGTAGGAGGTAGAACAGCCCTGTGCACACACTGGAGACTGTAACTAATTTATGAATCCTAACATGGAGTAAGTGCTTTGGAGAGCAGCACAACACTTGTGTGTTTTAGCCGAGATCCCAAAAGTTGTAAGGATCTTCCTCCCAAAGCAGCAGGTCAAGGGATGTTTTCAGCCTCTTACAAATGGACTTATTGGTGTCTTTTGGTAAAATTTGTATGTGTGTCCTATAGAATGGTCTGAAAATGTGCCAGGGTGTGCTGACGTGAACTGGAGAAGTGGAGAAGTGGGGATTAGGAAGTCTTGGTAACGGTAGGGAAAGGTTTTGCCTAGAAACAAACAGTTTTGTCACAGTATGACTTGGCCTGGTGCTTCAGCTTATGTGTAGAATAATGCTGGGTTTCTTCCCCTACGAACATGGCTCTAAATCTTTCAGATTGTGTAAACATCAGGTTCACAGGAGCTTGGTCTGGTATTGCTTTTAATTCTTTCAGCTATGCCCTCTAGAGCCTTATTGCTGTCTCATTTTGGAGGTGGGTTTGCACAGTTAATTGCCACAAGGTTAAGAAGTGAAGCTCCCATCTTTTTCTCCCAACAGGTTACATGGATTTCTAGTGTATATTTCTCTGTCTTGATGTCAGGAGTTGGCAAAGAAAAGAGCCAAAAAATTTAACAAAATTCCTTACAAAAGAAAAAGGTCTTTCAAAAGCAAAGAGCAGCTCAGAGAATGCCCATTGATTTGACTCCATGAAAATTAAAATTTCAGTTTAACAGTGGGATTGTTTCTGGAGAACTCAAGCCTACATGTGTATAGGCATGTCAGCTGTGTAAGAGTAGTTGGGTACCATTTTATGGCTTGCATTCCTCACAAAGGCAGACAACCTATAAATTATGTCAGATTTCTGTCAGATTGTGCATAGTTGCATTTTGTTTACTGAGGGTAAATTCTATAGGAACCCATTTGATGTAAGCAAAATTTTTAGCGCACACTCGGCCTTACATTTGTTTGAAATCCTGCACACGCTGTGGGTGAATTTGTTGGAAGTCAGAATAAATCCTTGTCTTCATTTCGGGTCACAGAGAGGCTGGAAAATCCTTTTTGACTTTTTTTCCCACAAGGAGGAGAAAGCAACTTAACACACTGTTCAGTTTCCCAGTGGTGAGAGAAAAAGGCAGAAGGAATGCCACTCATTATTTATGTTAGTTTCTTATGTATTAGCCTGGGAAATATTTCAAATTCTGTTATTGAATAGAATGAAATAACAATTTTGATTCATTTTCATTTTATTCCTCAGATTGATATCCTTGAAGATCCTGTTATTAAGAATGTCATTGTGCTGCAAACAGTCCTACAGGAAGTCAGGCATCGGAGTGCACCAGTGTACAAGCGAATTAGGGACGTGATTCAAAACCCAGAAAAACATTTCTATTCTTTCACCAATGAGCATCACAGGTAAGGGGTGGAATGGGTATAACAAAGTTGTGCTGATATCCAGTAAAAGAAAGTGGGAAACAAAACTGGAACATGTGGACTGGAAGAAAAGTTAGACTGGTGTCATAGAACTGTATATTTCTAAGGAATCCTGTTGCGAAGTAGTTGGTGTTCCAGGAGCTTTCCAGTTTATAGTTAGTATAAATCTATATATGTTATGAAAAGGGGGTTAGGATATTGAATAAGCTTTACAGACTGTTACCTTGAGCAATAAAGTATTTTCCATTTAGTGTCCCTTTTAATTATATTCCAATGTTTTATCAATAATGTCAGCTTAGTCTGTAGCAGAATTCAAAAATCCATTAAGTTAGTGACAGAAGGCTCTAAGAGATGGAGATGCAATTAATTTGCCTTAATTTGTGCTCACAAATAGTTTCCAATACTGCAGTATCATAGTTCTAGGAGTCTTGAATCTGTTGTTCTAACACCTTGAATGCAAACCTCTTCAGTTGTCTCTTCATGTCTCCTGGCCCTTCAGTGGCCTAATGAGCGTTACATGTTATAAAAATGGGTACAGTAATGATTCCTTTGGCCCAACAGCCTTGATCTTGTTTGTTTGAAAATGTTAAGTATAGATAGATGCTGGGATTTGTTTTGGTTTGTCAAACACCCCCCTTTGCTTTTAAAATTTATTTAGAGAAACGTACATAGAGCAAAATCGGGGAGAAACTTCTAACGACCGCAATGACAGAGCCATTCGGGTAGCAGTGAAATGGTACAATGAACACTTGGAGAAGATAGAGGATGAGGAAAAGATTCAAGTTATCTTTTTAACAAATGACAGAACTAATAAGGAGAAAGCTCTGGAGGAAGGAATAACTGCTTATACATGTAAGTGAACTGGTATGTATGTTTAATTTATTGCTCAAATAAACTGAGCAGTCGCTTTATACCTAAATCGCATGCATCTCTTGCATAAATATTTGTTTGTGCTTTTGTAGGTGAGGAGTATATAAAAAGCTTGACAGCTAATCCTGAGCTTGTAGACCGTCTTGCTTGTGTATCTGATGAAGGGGTATGTGTTGATTTTCTTTTTATAAAATAAATTGATTGCAAATGGCTTGCAGTACAATATTGCATACTGTATGTCAGGGCACTGGCATCAGTTTAGAATACAAGCAGTCTGGACTTTATTCAGATTTTTTAAAATTACCAATTTAACTTTTTGACAACTGAAAAGTAAAAGGGAAATATTGCAGCCATTTTCAGTTCTGCTTATATGCCTGATAGTATGTATCTTGTTTTCTGTAAAAAGCCAGTTGCTTTATGTAACTGTTTTGAAGATGAGAATAATAACAGTTGGTTAAATAAAGTGTATAAATGAGAAACAGTTGGAACGAAATGAAAACAAAATATATTGCAAACCATTTAGATCTTTGTTTCATGTCTGCTGGAAAATATATGTAAAGTTATTGATCAAAAGCATTTTCATTTGTTGATAAGTTGACATAAATGCAGGCTGCAGCTCAAAGATGAGCTATATGCTCTTCTGCTTCCTTGTGCTATGTGTTTATCAGAATCAAGGCTTATATGTTCACATACAACTGACGTAGCCGAACACTCATCACAAAAATGGGGAAGTTATTTCATCAGAGTTAGTTTTAACAGAATAGAGCTCTATGCAAGAGTGGGAAGAAAGAGGAGGGCTCAGGAATTCTCAGCAGTTAACTGTAGATCATTCAGGTGTAAGCAATTGTCTGACTGCTCCAAAGTTTGGTCACAGTAATGTATTTTCATTATAATGTATATGTATAATGTTTCCTATAGCTTACAGTATATACACTGTGTGCCATACTCTTTACTACACTAATATTTTATTTGTTGAGTATCTGTTTAGCCACTATATCCAAATCAGCATAAAATTGTGCAGTATGTTCTTAAGTAAGTGCAGGAAAACAGGAGAAGTTCCTAGAATGGCCACATTTTTATGCTTTTCATGCTGCTTCATTAGAAAAAGTATTGCTTAGTGATAGTTTTTCATTATTGTGCATATTCATAACTACACACAACTACAATTAGGGAGTTTGTTAGCTTGAGTGTGTCATGTTCCTGAGCTTGGTTTTGAAATTAACATGAATATAAAATACTGAAAATTTCCTCTCCTATTTTTCTTTTTTTCCTAAAGAAAGAAATAGAAGGTGGAAAAATAATATTCCCAGAACATATTCCTCTTAGCAAATTGCAGCAAGGAATAAAATCTGGTATTTACCTCCAAGGAACTTACAGGGCAAACAGAGAGAATTATCTTGAAGCTACAGTTTGGGTTCATGGAGATGCTGAAGAAAGCAAAGAGGTGAGTTTTAATTTTACCTCCATGCTGTAAATTTTAACTAGCCTTAGTAAGGACTTAAAATTTAATTCTTTCGTGGTGATGTATGTTAAAATGGAGCATATTAGTAATTTTTTACTCCTCTGTTTTTTTTCTGATGTTTGTGCTACTGTTTTCAGTTTTTATTTGTATGGATATAGGCTGCTGAAATGCTGTCTATGCTCTTTTGGAAAAAGAATAATGTATTTAAAATCACAGTTTGATAAAGTAATTGATAAAATAAAGACAAATCTTGGTTGTTAATAGTTTTTCAGTTGACCTCTAAACAGTTTTCAAAATCAGTTTGAAATATATGGTGAAAGACAAAGGAACAAGTGTGTTAGGAGGATTTTCAGAAAAAAAGCAGTCATGAGCCCTTGTGGGGTTCTCCTGCTTTGTTTCCCCTTGCTATTTTCCTGCCTGGTGAGGGGTAGATGGGCTGTTTCCCACCCAGCAGTTAATCCATCTGTCTGCCTGCTGGATTCTCAGTTGGTGCAGTTGTACAGATGCTGTTTCCAAGCAGTGGCAGTTGTCTGCTCTCTCCCTATTTGTGGCAGCTGGAGGTACTTCTGTTGTCTCTTTTTCTCAGTAGTATGTGGAATCTCCTATCCTGCAAAAATAAGATTGTCTGACTTAAAAAAAAAAAGGAGGGGAAAATATATTTCTTATAGAAGCAATTAGAATCTTGAAATAAGATCATCTGTACTGTAAGAAACCTCAGCAGAGGAAAAAAGTGCATCACAAACATACTTTAAAATGTTCTTTGGAATGCGGAGCCTGTCATACATGTTTACTGTTACACTGCTCTAGATTTGGGTCTTCTGTTTTCATCATCATGAATATTTGCATTTTCATTTTGTTTTCTAAAAAAATCCAGATAATTATACAGGGACTGAAACATTTAAACCGAGCAATTCATGAAGATGTTGTAGCTGTGGAGCTGTTGGCAAAAGATGAATGGGTGGCACCATCCTCAGTGGTCTTGCAAGACGATGGCCAGAATGAAGAGGACATTGAAAATGAAGAGGAGAAAGAAAACATTGTATGAAAAAGATAATTTTACCTAACTGCGGTGTTACAAAAGAGATTAAATCTGTGGTACCCTAACAGTGTTGAGCTTTAGATTTGTATATCCTCTTCACAAAATGTGAATACAGAAATTATAAAACTTAATTGTAGTTGTACAGTTGTGTTGGTGGATAAAATGGATCATTTTCAATTGGTCTTCGATAGAAATTCCTACATTACTTTATTAAGCTTAATGAATCTGAAGGTTACTGATTGGTAGTCATGTAAGAATGTAAATCTGTATTTACTGATGTGCAGATTAGGATTTGTTAGAATAGGTGTGGTATCATGCTGAGAGTCACCTTTTATAGTCAATACATACATTTGGAAAATGTTGTAAAATATTTTTGGGTCTTGCAGTAATTCCACTTAATGTGCATGCAAGCACACATGCATATATGCCCTGTACAAGAAGATAATTTCTTTTTAAATTATCTTTCCACTGAATTTCATGGCAATGTTTCTTAATAATTATGTGGAGAATTACTGGAGAATTTTCAGGCAGTGTAAAAGGACTCCAAAAAATTAATATGAGAGATTGTAAAATAACATGGAATATGTTATTTGTTTGGGTTTTCTTAATGGACATGCTTTCAGAAAAATGAAGAACAGCAGAAAAAGACTGCAGAATGTTTCTTCTCCCACTGTTTCTGCTAAGTCACATCACATACTGATGTGATTTCAGTCGTGTCACATACTGAAAATATCAGAAGTCATGCAAAGCACAGGGAGGCACAGGAGATTCTATTTATGAAGTCATAATAGAATTTATGTCCTTATATGAATTACAAAATGTTGCTACTAAGTTTTAAGTTGTCTACAGTAGTCGAGCATGAGTTCAAACAGTTTTGTATTTTTAACCTGTGTTCTACCAGCTGAAGACTTCCATTAACAAGGACATGCTGAGGCCCACGGGAAGGGTAGTGGGCATTATAAAACGAAACTGGCGGCCGTATTGTGGGATGCTTTCCAAGTCACAGATCAAAGAGGTGAGGAAATGATCCATTTTCTAAGTGCAGGGTTGGGTTTTTTCCTTTATTTGGAAATTATTTGTTCCTTTTTCTGGTTGTTCATAGGCAAGGCGCCATTTGTTTACACCAGCTGATCGCAGAATTCCTCGCATTCGAATAGAAACAAGACAAGCAGATACATTGGAAGGGCAAAGAATTATTGTTGCTATTGATGGTTGGCCCAGGAATTCCAGGTATCCTAATGTAAGTTTAGACATTTTCTTCTGCACTTTTAACTACTGATTTTTTGTGTTTCTTAGGTAAAATATTTATTATCTGCAACACTGAGTAACTGCAAAGTGTTGAGATGAGGCGTAAATTCTTTGAGTGCCATTTGATGGTGCAAATTAAGGAAGTCCTTGAATGATTTAATTTGCACTTACCACCAGCTATGAGGTTATGATGCTTAAAAAACTTACTCATCCAGTTCTGCAGTGAACATATATGTGCTACTTTAAGGTGCTTTGTATAGATTAACCAGGGGCTTTAGTCTGGGTTCCTAGAAATGCAAATCTTTTGCTCTGGTTTTGCTCATTCACACATACCAATCGCTGTTCTAGCAGATATTTGACAAATGCACCCAATGCAATCAATTTGCCAGTAGGGTAAAAGCAGTTAAAAGTTCAGTGTAAATAACAGAGGCTGCAAGAGAAACTGAGGACGCTGCCTTCCACTTGTATTGAACACTAGCCAGGTTTCGAAGAGTCTTCCAGTGGCTTGAGTGGGAACGCACAGATTGTATTGAAGCACATCACGGGTGTCTCCCACTAGTTTAGACAAATGAAGGGAACATGGAATATGTGGAAGAAGCATTAAGATAAAGATAGCATTACTACAAAGGAGCGAGGAAGAAGGCAGAGTTGATGTGGTTATTAGGGTGTGAGATATGTGGCATAAGGCAAATCCATAGAGAAATGAGAGTGTATTAGTTCTGCTGCTTCTGCAGAACTTTTCCTTCTTACAAAAATGATTTCATGTTTATAAGTTTTGAAGTCTTAATTGTGGAGAATTTAGAGCCATTCTAAGAAAAGAGGGTGGATGGACTCGGTTCAGACTTACTGAATTAAGTAAACGTTTAGAATTAAATTTCTCTTAAAGATGAGAAAGTTAACCAAATTGCTTTTACTGTGTAGTTTAATACAAGAAAAACTTAAGAGTTAATGTTCTTAAATACTTATTTTTGGACAAATGGTATTGCTTAATATGTGTGTATGTACCTATATTATTCCTCAGGGTCATTTTGTAAAGAATTTGGGAAGCGCTGGAGATAAAGAGACAGAGACAGAAGTTCTTCTGCTTGAACATGATGTCCCTCACCAGGCTTTTTCCCAGGCTGTCCTTAGTTTCCTACCAAAAATGCCATGGAGCATTACAGAAGAGGTAATAATTTGTAAATTATTGTAGTAATTACTGTGCCTTCCCCTTCAGTGCAAACTGTGACATTCTTGAATATCCCAATGCACCAGAAGTAGACAAGAAATGTTGTCCAGGACCATTATGTCTTAGTGGGAACTTTCCAGCTGGATTTCCTATGGAAACAAGACCTCTTCAAGTTTTTGTATTTTGGCTAAAACTGCATTTGTTGGGGATAAATGTTGTAAGATAAAGGTGATACTACAGGTTTTGTTAAAGAATAAAAAGATAAAAAGTTTTTTTGCAAAGGAGAGAGATAGCTATTTTGCAAGGATAGATACTTGCAAAGTGTGCAGTTCCTTTCAATTATCTAGATATCTAAGCCTTAGAAAGCTAGCCTTGAGAGCAGTCATATCAAAGACAAGTCATTCAGCTGGACATCGGTCAAAATTTCACTTAAAAAAATCTCAGTTCCTCATCCTGCTAATTCTAAGATCATGATGAAACTATGATTGTGTTGTAATTCTCTTCCTCATTTCTGTAGAACAAAAGAAAAAATAGTACTTAATCTGCTGTATTATTTTTTCTGTTATTGTAATTTTTGCCTATTTGTTTTCATCTTGTCATAAAACAAGCAAACAAACCACCCAAAACAAAATAAACATTCTGAAAATACTTTGTTGCTGGGGAAAATCTTATGTAATGTGCCTTTCTCAAATGGTCATTTTCACTTGGAAAAGGAAGGTGTTCTTGAAAACAATTTTTTTTTTCTTTTTAAATTTCAGGATATGAAACACAGGGAGGACTTAAGGCATCTAACTGTTTGTAGTGTTGATCCTCCTGGTTGTACAGATATTGATGATGCATTACACTGTAGAGAAATAGGAAATGGAAATCTAGAGGTATTGTATCGATCTAGTCATTTATTTACTTCTTCCTTTATTTTACAAACAGTGCAGTAGTGGTAAATGACACGTGCAAAGCTTCAGATCTGTTATAAATAAATTAATGGTGTTTGCACAGCTGCAAGATGGTAATAAAGAAGGGGAGTTGATTTGCATCAGATCAGTGTCAAAAGTGGGAATTTAGTGTCTTGTAAATTCACCCTGCTTTATCTTCATTTGGCGTGAGAATTTACCATAAAATTTATTTACTGCTTTAGCTAAGTATTATAAACAAGGATATTTACAGCTAGGATAAGGAACCATGAAAAACAAACAAACAAAAAATGCTAAGCTACTGCTGTAATGCCTGTGGAGTTATTATTTTATATTTTAAAAAAAAGGCAGTAAAAAGCTACAGACTTAACACCAGCTCTCTACTCCCTTATATCTGATTCAGTGAGATTGTCTTCTTTAGAAATTAATTTGTAATTGTAATAGCAAGATGTGCTAGAATGGAATGTCCAGCAAGCAGAAAAGCAAAACCAAATTTTCAGTGAGTCTTGAAGAACATTAAAGAGGTTATTTGGGCCCTCAAAGAAAAGTTGCACTGGTTGTGAATATAACTTTCCCCTAAATGTACCAATGCCCTTTTTTTTAATAATTGCTGCAACTGTTCACTTTTTTAATATCAGTATGATAGGTTTTAACTATTCTTATTCCAAAGTACGGGCGCTGCTGAAAGGAACTGGGAATGGATAAATTGGTTTGTAGAAATGTGGGAAACTTACTTTCACTCTGAGAACTGTTTCTGTTTCATGAGGTGCATAACATGATGCCTCTTTTTTAGGTCGGTGTACATATTGCAGATGTCAGTCATTTTATTCGCCCAGGAAATGCTCTGGATGAGGAGTCAGTAAAAAGAGGAACAACAGTGTATCTGTGTGAAAAAGTAATTGTCTTCTACAGCTTCTTGTATGATTAAGTGGTTGGATTTTCATTGCTTTCCTCTTAATTTTTTTTTTCTTCTCTGAACTCAGGAGAAAAAAATAGTAGACAATTTGTCTTAGATAATTTTATTTTCTCTTTTATCTTTCAAAAAGCCATTATCTGGACAAGATCCCATTCAGCTCTGGTTTGAAGCATTATTAGCATGTGGTTCTGAAACTGGAATACTGTTTTAATTCCAATCTGAAATTGCAGAAGTGGCCTGGTTTTGCCTTTTCCATTAGTCTTTGCGTTTTTTGTGATTGCCAAAAACCAGTTCATTAACACTGTAGACTTAGCCCTGGTAATTTCTTCCAGGTCATGATTTCTTTTCAGAAATCACTGTTACTATAAAGATGGTAACTAAAATGAACCTTGGAATGAATTTTCTTAAAGTGGCTTACTTTTCTTTCAGTAATCTGAGCTTTCTTGGCAAAAAAAAAAAAAATGCTATCTCCAAGCTTTTATTTTATAAAAAATCAGGAAATTAAAATACTAACTTAAAAAGTACTGATGTTTGTTCTTTACTTTGCAGAGGATTGATATGGTTCCAGAGCTACTTAGTTCCAACTTATGCTCTCTGAGATCTAATGTAGACAGGTATACGTATATGATCCATACTTTGATCCTGGCAAGAAACTACAGTTGTTTATGTAGGGATTTTAACAGATTTTCCCCTCCTTCTCTCTGTCTCTCATAGGCTTGCATTTTCATGCATATGGGAAATGAACCATAAGGCTGAAATTCTAAAAACCAGATTTACAAAGAGTGTTATTAATTCCAAGGTAAGTCATGTAAATATTACTATAATTCTGAAATAAAAAAGCTGTGAAATGTATTATAAAAACAATGATCAACAGATTTGATAGTAAAGTTTTCTTCCTGATTAATGATATAGATTTTATTCTAATTTCTAATTAGAATTAGAAAATGGTGCTGAAATACTAAAAATAAAGAAAATGTTTGATTCTTCTGCGTTCTTCTCAGCCTCTCAGGCTGCAGCATTTATGTGTGCAGTTGCTGTGTGTTTTCTGTGATGCATATAGGACATGGCTGATATGTACCAGCTAATCGGTTAAATTCAATGGATTCTGTAGATGTTCAATACATTTCTGAAAATTTGATTTCCAATGTATAAAACACGTGATCAGCAAAAAAAAAAAAAAATCACTGTAAATGCCTGGTATATCTTATTATCTTGCATATATCTGTCCTCGTTTGTCCATTATTCCTTGTGAATAACAGGCATTTAGGTATTGAATGTAAAGCTTTGTATTGTTCTGAACCAAGTTAGGACAGCAAGCTGCACGTTCTGTGAGACAGAAAGCACTGCGGGGTTTTTTTAGTGTCCAATTATGATGTCTGTTTTTTTTAACCTCCTCAAGGCTTCTCTTACATATGCTGAAGCACAGATGAGAATCGATTCAGCAACTATGAATGATGATATTACTACCAGCCTACGTGGACTAAACAAATTAGCAAAAATTCTGAAGAAGAAAAGAATTGATAATGGGTAAGCCATGCAGTGTACCTGTTAGCTTTTCCCCCACCTTTTTTTCTAACTGTTCTTGCTGTCAAAATATATTATGGTTCTGTGTCCATTTTTCTAGTGAAAATCTTGTGAAAGAGAAATATTTTGCCATTTTGATTTGCATAAGAATGCTTACTCTTATTTCCCAAAATATATAAACTTGGGATATTAACTTTTTCTTCACAAGATCAATCAATATGGATCTCACAGAGTCATAAAAGCACAACTAGAGGAGTTGCGTTTGAAATTTTAGGCGCTTCTATAGTGTGTATTCACATAACATTTCCTTCAAATTTGAACATTAGTTCCATAATTTTATTTTTAATTTCTGCTCAATTTAAATTATAGTGCCATGGTAGCCCCAGATGATGTTACAGGCTTGCAGCTCAGCTGCTCTGTCTGCTTTACTGTCATTTTCTAATACCACTTACTGTCTTGCAGAGCCTTGACACTTGCGTCACCAGAAGTTCGTTTCCACATGGACAGTGAAACTCATGATCCTATTGATCTGCAGACTAAGGAGCTCAAGTATGCATTCTATTTATTAGTTAATTAAGGGTAGGGATGGAATTAAAGACATGTTTAAGTAGCAACATTTAGTTAATAGTGTACAGAGTTCCTGTAATAGTGCAGGACAGCATAGAATTAGAGGATGGCTTGAGGTGGAAGAGACCTTGAACGCCTACCCAGTTCTAACGCCCCTGCCATAGGCCCTGACACTTCCCACTAGACAAGGTTGCTGAAAGACCCATGCAGCCTGAGCTTGAAAACTTCAATGATAGAGCATCCACAACTTCTTTGGTCAAGCTGATCCTTGGAAAGAGAATAACTCTATTTTACTGCGGTATTAATTTAGCGAGTCTTGAACTGTATGCTTCATATGTGAACTTCTTAGTAAAGTCAAGAGGTTTATCTGTTGGTGTTTTCAGGCATTTTAATGAGCGTTTTTCTTCAATTTGATGTTTCAGAATATTTCAGGGGTTTTTTTTCTTCTGACAGTATTTGGAGCTTAATAAGCATTGTTTAGTCTTAAAATTGCTTGCCTACTTGTGTAAATGTTCAAAACCACTAGTTAATATTACATAACATTGTTAGGATGATGGAATGTTTCTTCATTAGACACTCAAAGTAAATGTCTAATGCTTTTCTAACAATATAAAATATTTATCTTGATAGAGAGACAAATTCCATGGTTGAAGAGTTCATGTTGCTTGCCAATATTTCTGTAGCACAAAAAATTTATGATGAGTTCCCAGAGTTTGCCTTGCTCCGGAAACATCCCGCTCCTCCCCCATCAAATTACGACATCCTTGTGAAGGCTGCAAAGTCCAAGGCAAGTTTTTACCATGCTAATTAAGTGAATTATGAAAAGCTGTATTTTCTCTCCTAGCTCCACTTACTAGGAATAAGGGCTGGATACCAGTATTTTAAAAGTGTACCAGCTACACTTTGAAATCCCTGGTATTTGTAGTAGGATAATTGTACCTCTATGTGAAAGGAAGAATCTCGTGCTTTTTAAAACCTTTCTTAGGTAAAGAAAACATACCACTCTCTTAAGTCTTGCATTGTAGCACTTGTGAACTGTGAATGTTCCTCCTCTCAAAGTCACATGTGATTTTTTGAGACAGTTCTTGGCTTTGGATCACATGCATTATCGATGTATTTAAAAAATGATTAGTCACATTGAATAACATGTTTCTCTTACAGTCAGGAAGTAGGAAAATGTGTTTATAGTTTCCATTGTCTCCATAGATCAGCTAGAGTTTTATTTAGCCTGAAACAAGACTAATTTAATTAATAAGTCTGGACAGAAAAAATTACTTTTCCAGATTCAGTATCTTTTATTTGAGCTAAACTTGTAATTTTGTAATTACTGTGATGTACACTCACATTTCCTTTCCCCTCCCTTCAACTCTTTCCCCAATGCTTTTTTTTTTCCTAAGGTTGAGAGAGAAACTCCCAGATTCCCTCATTGTGACATAAATAGACAAGCCTAAACCTAGCCCATCTAATTTTCCACTGCTATAAAACTGGAATAATGATAATGATTTCATTTGTGTTCTGAAAATTATTTTTAAAGTACTGTTTTACTTGGAAAGCTAAATTCCTGTGCATAGGCAAACATTCTTTTAAATAAACCAAAATGGCTTTTTTACTATTTTTGACACAACCATCACAATTAGGTATAAATATGTTATATTTATAATTTTTTAATAAAAATGCAATTACCTTACCATAATACAGGCATAATTTGACCTCTGGATCATACTTTATTGTCAGTGCTGTATGTGATGGGAAGAGCATTCAGCTGATCATGTGATGAAATTTACCTTGTGTTTCTGGAAATTAAAAATGCGTTATGTATTTTCACACTACCCGAATTTTCATCGGAGAATACTGGCAAATGGAAAAAAATGTCATACACAGCACTAGTTTTACTTTTCACCTTTCCAAGTATACATTATAATAATTTTGCAGAGGAAATACCATAAAGTCAATTACTTACCTTGTGCTTGGATGAGAATCTTTGTGTGGCATAAATACATAGGGGTTTTTTTTTACGTTCTTTCTGATTTAATAAAAGAATAGAAAAATCAAACCAAAGGAAATAAAACCTTGTTAATATTGGCGTAAAGTATTTCTTAGTTCAGAATGGGTGTCTTTTCTGAATTCCTAGGCTACTGACTCAGCATTTAGTTTTTTGCACAGAGTACTAATATTAATGAGGGGGTGACATGCATGGATGGATTTTGTCTGGTTGGTTTTGTAGTAATAGTATTCTATCATGTCATTAGGTGTTATACCTGTGCCAGTTGCTAAGATTATCCTAGATGTAGTTGTTACGTATCTGCTTATATTCTTAATATTTGCCAGTAATACCTGACCTTTTTTGTTTCTTTCCTTCTCTCCTTTCAGAATTTGGAAATTAGGACAGATTCAGCAAAAGCTTTAGCTGAATCATTAGACAAAGCTGAATCTCCTACATTTCCCTACCTAAATACACTGCTGCGAATTTTGGCCACTCGCTGCATGATGCAAGCTGTTTATTTCTGCTCAGGAATGGATAATGATTTCCATCACTATGGTTTAGCCTCACCTATTTATACTCACTTTACCTCACCTATTAGAAGGTACTTGTATTTTATGAAAATTTTAGAGAAAAGAAATAAGTGATTTATTTGTGAAGAAATTGTGGTGTTGTCCATTTTAAAAAAAAACTTTCTGCTCAGCATTAGATTTCAGTTGAAACAGTTAAGCAGTGGCCTACATGGTGGTCCATCTTCACATGCGCTCCCAGGTTTACTGTCTACAACTCCTAGGGTTTAGTAACATTTTTAAAAAAATACAAAAATAATAGGAATGCGTCTCTAATGCACATGTCTGGCATAGAAATGCAGGGATCAGTCAGCATTAGTCTCAGCCAGAGACTGAGGTGGAGTTTGATCAGTCATTTTTGAGATGGAAACTGTGTTTAAATTCTGAGGAGACTATTTTTCATATGAAAACACTGGTTACTGGGAACTTGCTCTTGGCAGCTGTACCATGCAATGAAATCTTACTTCTTGGAAAAGTATGTCAGTTTTTTCTTCTGACACTGAAAAAGAAAATAATTATTATCGTGCTCCTTAAAAACATTTCAAGTGAAATCTCTTAGATGTGTATTAAAATTCCTATACATTTATTTATAGAGAGTTTGTGGAACTTCTAGGATTCAAAATGGTAAATCTTAATTCTTACCAGTTGTATTAAAAAGTTCCTCGCTCAAGTTCTAATAAGTTATGTAACTAGAAGTTCAAATGTGATTATGCTTTGCAGATCTATGGCATTGAAATACTATTCTACACTAAATTTGCCTGATTTCATGGGAAAGGGGAGAAGAGTTGGCTTAAAATGCCACGGTGAAAGATCCTTCTTTAGTCCAAAAATACAACTTTATTTCTTTTTCTGACACAATGAAGAATTTATCTTAACAAACATAACAGTATTCTGGCTCTGCAGTGGATCTTTGGTCAGAAAAGAGATGGATGCTGAATTAATGAAGGGAGTTGCCAGCAGACTGTCATTACAAAAACCTAAATCTGTAAGATTCACAAAAACAAATGTATGTACAGAAACTTTTTTAATAATTTTGAATAACTGTGTCTTACTACATCATTGATAATTTTAACCTCCTCTTTGCAGGTATGCTGATATCATCGTCCATCGGCTTTTGGCCGTGGCCATAGGAGCAGACAGGACTTACCCAGAACTCACAGATAAACACAAACTGGCAGATATGTGTAAAAATCTTAATTACCGACATAAAATGGCACAATATGCACAAAGAGCTTCTGTGGCATTCCATACACAGGTAAGTAGTTCTGAGATGTTATGTTGAACTATGGACACTGCTATGGCAAAACCAAGCAAGAGTGCAGAAATAATAAAGGCTGAGGGCTGCTTCTGACAACAAGCTTAAAACATTACTTTGCTCGTTCTGAAAAATTCAGAATGGCATCTTGAGGAATATTTTAGTTTTGTGCTTTTATAAATATGAATGCTTAATCCTACATTAATGTTATAAATGGTTTATGTGATTTTTTAAAATCTGCTTTCAGAATATGCTGATTAGTGTAATTACCACCAAGTATAGATGTGTATTTGAATGTTTTATTTTTCTGGGATAGTGTTATTGCTTTTTTTTCTTATTTGTGTGTTCTACTTTTGTTACAGCTGTTCTTCAAAACCAAGGGAGTAGTAAATGAAGATGCATATATATTATTTGTAAGAAAAAATGCAATTGTGGTTCTGATTCCCAAGTACGGGTTAGAAGGAACAGTCTTCTTTGAAGAAAAAGACAAACCAACACCAAAACTGGAGTACAACAGTGAGGTATGTTCTATTATTATTAAGGTTTGTTCTTAAATACCTTTATTTTTTTATTTGGTAAGCAAGCAGAATGACTAAAATCTATTGTAGTTGGATTTAGGAGGGTAAGAGAGGCTTTTCTAAGTGTAAGTTCATTAATCTCTAGTAGTCTTTGTAAGTCTAAATAAGTAGGTTCTGATGGGAATTTGTTTCTGTAATAGATAGTACTGACATCTAATTATCTGATTAATTACTGCAAAAGATGTATGCACTACATATTACAACAGTCATTACAGTAATTTTTGGTTATTTTTATTTACATGTAACAGTGATATTTTCATACAAAAATATTTGTTTGTATAAAAACATAAGCTGTTGCAAATAGTGAGCATTTATACAGAATTTGAACTTTCAGGTGCCATCACTTACTGTGGAAGACACAACATTACATGTATTTGATAAAGTTAAAGTGAACATTATGTTAGATGATTCCAACATCCAACATCAAAAAATGCGGATGGTCTTGGTAGAACCCAAGGTAAGGCACAAAATTCTTAGAACCATATTGTCCTTCAGTAATGTTAAAAATTATCATGTAATAAAATTGAAATTTAATCCAGAAAAAACCCATAATTTAGCAGCAGTTTGTAATGATTGCATTATATCCACTCTCAATAAAACACAGATCTGCTATCACTGGCTGTTGAAAAGAATAGAGCCCTCTAAATTAAACTTCCATTCTGAGCTCATCAGGATATTTCCACTGTTGGGAATGATGATGATTTGCTGAAGTAATGTATTGAATTTCACCGTTCTGTAATCAAATGTCCCTCTGATAATCTGCCAAAATTCGGGAGGATCTTCTTTACTCCAGTGAATTACAATTTAACTGTGATGGGTGGCTCAGCTCTGTATAATTGCTGGGTGTCAATGGCAGTTCTGTCTTACAACTCCCAGAACATAAAAATTCTCTCTTGATAATGTCGTAAAAACTGTGATGCCCTAATAACTGTCTCTAGTCTCAAGACTTTTGCATGATATTAGAGTAAGGTACATGTAACTTTCTTGGTAAACAGATGGGTGCAGCAATTGAGTATCCCTTACCATAGAGAAAAAAAGAACACAAAATAAGCAAGAGCTTCTTTCTGTTTATACAGTCAAACATGATTGACTTTTTCCTTGAGAAATTAGACTTCCAAACACACATAAATATATTCTGATCTTCAAGCTGTTGTATGAGCTTGAACTGTAAAATGGTTTGGGTTGCAAGGACCTTGAAAGATCATCTAGTTCCAGCCCCCCTGCCATAGGCAGGGATACCTTTCATGAGAGGAGGTTGCTCAAAATCCCATCCAGCCTTGGCCTTGAACACTTCCAGGGAAGAAACATCCACATCTTCTCTGGGAAACCTGTTCCAGTGCCTCATCACTCAGAATAAAGCATTTTTTCCTAATACCTAAACTAAGCTTATATTCTTTCAGGTGAGGGTGGGGGGAAGCCATTCCCCCTTTTCCTGTCACTGGCTGTCCTTGCCCTCTTCAGCCTTAGTAAATATGCAGATGACACTAAGCTGGGAGCGTGTGTCGATCTGTTGGAAGGACGGAGAGCTTTGCAGAGAGACCTGGAACGGTTGGACAGATGGGCAGAGTGCAATGGGATGAGGTTTAATAAGTCCAAGTGCCGAGTCCTGCACTTTGGCCACAATAACCCCCTGCAACGTTACAGACTGGGGACGGTGTGGCTGGACAGTGCCCAGGCAGAAAGGGACCTGGGGGTTCTGGTTGACAGTCGGCTGAACATGAGCCAGCAGTGTGCTCAGGTAGCCAAGAAGGCCAATGGCATCCTGGCCTGTATCAGGAATAGTGTGACCAGCAGGAGCAGGGAGGTCATTCTTCCCCTGTACTCGGCCCTGGTCAGGCCACACCTTGAGTACTGTGTCCAGTTCTGGGCCCCTCAGTTTAGGAAGGATGTTGAGACGCTTGAGCGCGTCCAGAGGAGGGCAACGAGGCTGGTGAGAGGCTTGGAGCACAAGCCGTATGAAGAATGACTGAGGGAGCTGGGGTTGTTTAGCCTGGAGAAAAGGAGACTCAGAGGTGACCTTATCACTCTCTATAACTTCCTGAAGGGTGGTTGTAGACAGCTGGGGGTTGGTCTCTTTCTCCAGGCAGCAACTGACAGAACGAGAGGACACAGTCTCAAGCTGCATCAAGGGAAATACAGGCTGGATATTAGAAAAAAGTTTTCCACAGAAAGAGTGGTAAAGTACTGGAATGGTTTGCCCAGGGAGGTGGTGGAGTCACCATCCCTGGATGTGTTTAAAAAAAGACTGGATGTGGCACTTGGTGCCGTAATCTAGTTGAGGTGTTGGAGCATGGGTTGGACTCAATGATCTTGAAGGTCTCTTCCAACCTAGAAATTCTGTGATTCTGTGATCTAAATCAGAAGTTTCTGATGTTGACACAGTACTTGTAAAAGGTCTGTACAAGTAAACTCAAGTTTTACCAGGATAGCAAAAATTGAATAAAAATGTTCTGATTTCTGTTCTTTTTTACTGTAGATGCTAGGAAATGATGTGCCTGCAAGTCTCTCTGCAGATGCAAGCAGCAAGGATGAACCAGAGAAAAAGAAAAAGAAGCTACAAAAATAGCTGGATATAAAAGTTAAGAAGAAAACAAGTACTTATATTTACATATTTTTCCCTATGGGCAAAAAATGCTAGAAGCAGGTTTTGTTTACTTTTTAAATATGCATTTTAATAATCTGTAAAGAATTTTTTTAAAGCTACTTTTTTACGACTATGAATGCAGAACAGGTTTTAAAATCATGTATATTTACACCTTTGTCCTGTGGGCGAAAATAAATACTTCTGCAAAGTGAAGAAATTATTGTAGAGTTTCTTGTTAGTAGCCTTAAGGAAGGATTGAGTCTGATAGAAGTCAGCACTTCTGTGCATTCTCTTTAGCACCTCAGAACTGAAAGAAGTAATTGAACAATACAGGTATTAAAGAAATGTCTTTATTCCGTTTCACTACTCAGTTTACAATTAGACATGTTAAAGGACTCTCATTAAAATTACTGATATTAATTTAATGTAAACAATGACGGTTTTGTGCAATGTGTGCCAACCAATGCATTAAGAACAACTACAAAAACAGAATGGTCAAGTGATTTCCATGGTAATTTGCACAGCAGGTTTCTTCTACAAATCAGTTGCACAGATATAATAAAAAAATAGGCATGTCTTCATAAAATAAATATTTCCCATCTAACTGAAGACTACAAAACAGGACAAAAAATACAGGCAATCCAGATGGAGGCATCCTTAATCACTTCTCACATTCACCCATTTCTGCTCTTACTTTTTTCTTACCTTTAAGAAAATACTAATACAGAATGAAATTAAATACTTTAGGGATTGCTTTTTTTACTTGTGAATACTTCAAAAGCCTTTGATCATTGAACATATTACAAAAACAATCAAAAAGTTAGTTAAAAAGTAAAACCAAATCTTAATTATACATGTAACTCAGAAAAATTCAGAAACAGATCATAATTTGGGCTACTCTGCTCAACGTTCATTAAATTTACATTACTATTTTAGTAATCACAATTGCAAAAATAAATCCTTTGTACAGTCCTTTCAATTGATTATTGTTAAAATTATTATGAGAAACAGAAATGACATAATTTCATATGTAACTTTTAAATCTCAGACAAATTGTATCCTGCTTTTGAGTGACAAAACTTAGAAGCTAAAGAAAATTTTGAAGGCCCTATTCTTTAAAACTTGTTTCCCAGAAGTCTGTTTTCTACTTTTAACAAAATTCGTCCCTTAATAGTTATCAGTTCAGTGTATTTCCAGCTTCTAATAGGGCACTGTTTGAAGATCATGAAATAGCTAATACATGACACTAGATTCCATTACTGTCAATACCACATGCAGTACAGAAACAGTGATTAAATTGCTACAGAAGTAAAAATAATGCACATTATGTTTGCTCATGATCATCATGTTTTCATCTCTAATTTTTTTAGTATTTATTTTTGCAATGTGAGAACTACAATCAAGTGATGCAGACAGACATTTCCCTTTTTCTTAAATATGCTTTTCAAAAAGCCTTCACTAGGAAATTATTAATGAAAGTATTTCAAGAACGGTTCTCTTCAAACAACACACAACTCTCAGGTCTAACACACAGATTTTAATGCCAAGAGATTCTGTTCACACCTCCCCTTTTGAGATTTTTGTTTTAATGCTGTTTTGCCATCGAATTTAGATCTGACCAATAGGTTTCAGGCCTAGTGTGCCCATAGCTGCTCATCAGCCACCATCTGTCACATCGGTACAAGCTTTTCTGTGGGTTGTGGAATAGAAATGAAAGCAGAACTTCCATCCAGTATCCTGGGACATCTTTGCTATGAAAAGAGAGGAAGACTGCTTCACCTGCAACACTTGTTAGAAAGGACTTCTCCTTTTCATTAATCCAATGAAGTTTGCCAGAGCTCTGTCTAGAGCCTGGAAATAGCAGTGTATATCTCTTTTTTCCCTCTTGGTCACTAGGGCCACAACATTACCATATGGATTTTTTTTTCCCTATTCACATTTATAAATTCCAGAAGGCTCTTTTAAACAAATACAAGCAAAGTCAACCAAATCTGATTTGATTACACAATCCATTACACAATCCCCCTCAATCTATCATTTTAATTCATTGATGGTTTTCTTGAAAAGATCGAAGGTTTGCTTGTATTAATGCCTTTGGTAATAAATGGCACCCAAAAGTTAATTATATTTTAAGGATTTATCTAAATATTTTGGTAATTTCTGTAAGCAACATAATACTACTAGGAATTAAACATAAGAGTGAAGTAAAAGTGTAATGGTTTACTTTTATAGAAGAAGGCTGCACCATTTGCTTAGTGATGTACTGAGACTAATGAATCTTATTGCACCTTCTTAGGTTCCTTCCAAAGAGTACCAGAGCGTCAATTTGGACACAAGTTCCTTGAGAGACACTTGGCAGTGTCAGGTGATCAAGTTTAGTAGTAATACAATTACCAAAGAAACAATACTATCTTTTAAGGTAACCAATGATACATTTTACTTAAGTACCCGGTAAACCTAACTGACATCACAGATTTCTGTCAAACCAAGGAAAAAGCTGTTCAGAGAATTGCTAAACAGCTTCTTTTGACATAAAGCTCATTTTATATTTTGAGGAGAACTAAACTTGGTGTTTGCTCTCATCTCACCCCAAGCAGGTCACTTCTGTCCAGTGACTTACTCTTGGTACTAGTGATAGTATTTATGAAGCCACACAATGTATCTAGTTGGAGAAACACAATCCAAAACCAGACTAATACCCCTTTCACTTTTTCTTTCCTACTAAGAAGAAGTGTCCCTCCTGCCTTTAAGAGGGACAAATCTTAAAATGCAAGTGATTTTACAGGTATACTGGTTCCTATGCAAGTTACCCTAGGCTGCTCATGGCATCCACCCTAGTCACAGAAGGAATACAATTCTGAAAAAAACC